>NW_020717951.1:0-13376 GCF_900518725.1 Notechis scutatus | reverse complement strand
GAAATGCAGCGTCACTGCCCCGGTGTTGCAACAGGCTGGCCTCCTCTTCCTGCCCTCCCCCCTTCCTGTCCTTTTTGGCTTTCTGCAGTAAAGTTTCTTCCAGGGCCGGGCGGGTGGGGGTGGGGTGGGTGTTTCCATTACCCTGCATGGCCTGCAGAGACCTTGGAGCTGCCTGGCCGATGTTTTTTACTTTCGCTTTTGGAGAGCCCTGCCTGAACTACCTCCGGGTTGGAGTGCCGGTCCGGAGACCTCGAAAGGCTGCAGATTTAGAAATCCCAAGAAGCGGAATAACAAGAGTTGGGGAGGGACCCCTTTGCGGGTCTTCTACTCCAACCTTCTTCCCCGTCAGGAAAGCCTAGGTACCATGTCAGACAAATGGCCCCGGCCGAGCATGGAGATATTCAACTCCTTTTCCCTCTCAGTCAAACTCCCTTCTGGGGTCCTGGGTGCCCTCTGAGTTTGGTATCCCAAAGGTGCTTTTTTTTCAAAGAGGCAAAACGGACTTTCTGATTTTTCTTTGACGACGTTTCGCTTCTCCTCCAAGAAGCTTCTTCATCTCTGATTGGATGGTGGGGGAAGGGAAGGATTTATACTCCTTGCAGAAAGCTGGTCGTTTGCATCCTTTTTAGAGGGTCGCTGAGGCCGCTTGGAGGTTTATCTGTGTCCTCAGGTCATGTGCTGTTTCAGGGGTGTTGTTGTTTTTTAAACGTTTCGCTTCTCCTCCAAGAAGCTTCTTCATCTCTGTCTGGATGATGGGGAAGGGAAGGGTTTATACTCCTGGCAAGACAGCATTCTTTGCATTCATTTTAGAGGGTGGTTGAGCCCGCTTGGAGGTTTAGCTGTCAGGGTCACCTGTGCAAATGGGGGTGGAGCCTTCTTGGAACCGCTGAACGGGCCGTGTTGTAGACTGGAGGTAGATGATGGTTGTCAGCAGTTCCAAGAAGGCTACACACCCATTTACACAACTCAGGTGATTCCCCGAAGCCAGGCGGTCTTTGCGCGCGCATGCATGCCAAAAACCGGAAGACCGGGTGGCCGGTGCGCATGTACACGCTGGAAACCGGAAGCTCAGCTTCCCGGCATACACATGCACGCCGGGGAGCTGCTCTTCCAGTTTCTGGCGCTCCCGTGCACACGCACTCCCGTTTCAACACTCAGTGCCGAAAAGGTTCGCCAACGCCGCCTTATGCCATATCTCAGGCCCATAGATCCCTATAGGATGCTTGTCATTCTGGTGGGAGTGGAGAGGTTTGGGGGGGGGTATATCTCTGAATGGAGTTTCTGTTTCTATTCTTCGCTTTGGTTCGCTGTAACTTTTGGGACCTTGGGAGGGGGGGAAAGGAATGTGCCTGGAGCCAGCTGCCTTATCTCGTCTCTGGAGAAGACAGGCAGCGTTGCCTTGGACACCGGCGGCGTTTGGAGTTTATCACCTTCTCGGGCCAGGAGTTTCCCATAACATCTTCACACCTCAGGGATTGGCTTAAATATGATGGAGTGGACTTGGGGCAGGGGCTCTGTTTGCGATGGTTTAATCTAATTGTTTCCAGCCAGAAACCTCAGTTCCTGCCTCCATCCTCTCGCTCTCACAATCTTCCAAATAAAAGTTTCCTTTTGAAACGGCTTCCGGTTCAAGAGTTCTGCTTTCTTGAGAAGACGGGCCAGGCAGGACCTTCCATGAGGGCAGGAACTAAGATTTCCCACTTGAAACGTTAAGATGAAATAAACCATTTCATGCCACGCCAAAGGATTCCTCTCGGCAAAAGCCGTACTACAGCTGAGCTATTTTTTGCCACCCGTTTTATCGCTTTTGCACGGTGCCCCACAAATGTTAATTATTTCAGATGACACCACTTCAGACAAATAAATTGGCTGTCCAATCTCTTCTTACAAAGCTTCCAGTGTTGGAGCATTCACAACTTATGGAGGGAAAGCCGTTCCATTGGTTGATGGTTCTCACTGTCAGGAAATGTTGGTCTGAAGTCTGCTTGCTAGTCTGATGTCAACCTCGGAGTTAATCTGTGCTCATCTGGGGACTGACTGCTGGTGGGGAAGCGTTTTTGTTCCCTTTTGGGCCCGTTGATGGTCTCTTTTGGATAGCATGAAGATACTGTTTACGTCTATGTATCTGTTGATGGCCGATTTGTCCAGGTGCCAGACGTCTAGGAATTCCCTGGCGTTTTCGGAGTTGGCTTGGTCCAGGAGGGGCCATATGGTTAAAAGTCTGTGCATATGTTGTACAATGAAAGCGTTTTCCTCATGCAGTTGGCGTTCCTGGATGCCTTCTGCCAGTCTTCTGCCTGTTTCTCCTAGATAGTGGTTGTCGCACTGCATGTTGTAGAATATGATTCTTCGTTGTTGTTGTTTTAATTCTGGGGCCACTGTGTCTTTTGGTCTGCGTAGGTTATGGTGAAGGGCTGTTGTTGGCTTGTCTGCTATGCTGATTCCACGTGGTTGTAGCGGTAGATGTTGTAGTAGTGGTTATAGTAGTAGATGATGCATGGCAGCGTTGTTGTTTTTTAAAATTAGGGCTTGTGTTGGTTGTGCGGTATTGGGTTGAGTCAGGCACTTTTTGATAAAGTTGCGTGGATATCCACTGTGTTGGAAAATGTTGCATCGATGCTCTGTTTCTTTTTTTTCTAATGTTCAGGGTTGTTGCACTGAGTTTGGGCACCAATTGATGAGAACACTCAGAGAACACTGTTTTCCTCTTCCCACTCCCTCTTCCTCTTCCTCCTCCTCCTCCTTCTAGCACTGATGATGTTACCTAGTTGGGTAATGAAACATCTGAAAGAAAATCACCGAGCTCATAGATCACCCAGAATCGTATTGTCATACTCCTTTTCCTCCTCCTCCTCTTCTTCTCCTCCTACTTCTCCTTCCTCCTCCTCCTTTTCCTGCTTCTTCTTCCTCCTCCCCCCTCCTCTTCCTCATTTTAGCACTGATGAATAAGAATAGAATAGAATAGAATAGAATAGAATAGAATAGAATAGAATAGAATAATAGAATAGAATTCTTTATTGGCCAAGTGTGATTGGACACACAAGGAATTTGTCTTGGTGTAAATACTCTCAGTATACATAAAAGAAAAGGTACATTCGTCAGGAGTCGAGAATCATAAGTTACACACTTAATGATAGTCATAGGGTACAATAAGTAATCAATCATACTAGGAAACAGTCAATATAAATTGTAAGTATAGAAGCGATAAAGTTACAGTCATACAGTCACAAGTGGGAGGAGATGGGTGCTAAGGAGTGATGAGAAGGTTAACAGTAATACTAGGGCAGACTTTGTAATAGTTGAACAGGGTTGAGGGAATTATTTGTTTAGCAGAGTGATGGCGTTGGGGAAAAAATGATGATGGGTAATGAAATATCTGCATGAAACACCACCAAGCTCAGAGACCAAGGATCATATTCTCCTCCTCCTCCTCCTCCTCCTCCTCCTCCTCCTCTTTTTCTCTTTCTCCTTCTAGCACTGATGATATTACATAGTAGGGTTATAAAACATCTGCAAAAAAACCCCACCCAGAACAAGCTGCTGAATTTCTGTTGTCGTCTACAGGCAGAAGAAGTCAAATAAATGCAAGCTCCCAAGAGAACTCAAATCTTTATCTCTACCTTCCCCAGTGAGGACAGCCATGGGCCTGTAGCTGTCAGAGACTAAATTCTTGTCTCAAAATTGGCACGGAAACCCAGAGCAAAGGTCCAGCCCTCAGGTTTCTGAATCAGGAGACGACTTCCAAAGGACATAGGAAGCTCCTTCAGGGTATTTGTTCTTGGTCCACGTTGCTTGTCCAGGAAGTCCTGTCCGGATCTCACCTGGAGATGCCATGACAGATCAACGCTCCATCATTGAGAGCTTATGCACCGGGGACAAATTCCTTGTCTGTCCAATCCCAGTTGGCCAAAAAAAGAATTTTAATTCCAATACAAACCAAGTCAACCACTCACCTGCAGTGGCCTCAAATCATGAAGCATCTCAAGATCTCCCTCAGGAAGGTGACTGTGCTTTTCCCAAGTCTTTTTTACGGGGTCCTTATGGCTCTCTGAGCTGGGTTGTTTCCTTGCAGATGTTTCATGACCCAACCAGGTAACATCCTCGGTAAATTCCTTGTGTATCTAATCACACTTGGCCAATAAAGAATTCATTCATTCATCAGTGCTAGAAGTCTCTTTTTTCCCCCCTGTCAGTTCCACTCTCCCTTTTCTTGCCTACATAAAGGTGAAAGACTCCTCCTTACAATGAAAGGCACATATATTTTTTCTGCTTGGTGTTTCAGTTTCATTTTTTAATTTATCAAACTTAAGAGACCCGTCCCCTCCCCCGTTTCGCTCTTGAGTGACTTTGGACAGCATACAATTAAAACCATACAAACCGTGTAAAACACTCAATAAAACGTGGCGGGTAAAACGAGGATGGAAGAAGAGACCGGTTCCTGTTAAATGAGGTGGAAAACATGGTAAAAGAGTCTGACTCTTCCGGATAGCAATAGCTGCAGCACTTTAGACTTATATACCGCTTCACAGAGCTTTTATCATCCTCTAAGTGGTTTTACAGAGTCAGCCTCCTGCCCCCCCCCCCCCCCGCAACAATCTGCGTCCTCTTTTTACTGTCCTCAAAAGGACGGAAGGCTGAGTCAACCTTGGTCAAGATCGAACTGCCAAACTACGGGCAGCTGGCAGTCAGCAGAAATAGCCTGCAGTACTGCATTCTAACCACTGCGCCACCACAGCGATAGAGATGGATGGATGGATAGATCAGACAGACAGACCGGCAGACAGATAAATAGATAATAGGTAGGTAGATCAGATGGCAGACAGACACAGATAAATGGTAGGTAGGTAGGTAGGTAGGTATGTAGGTAGGTAGGTAGATAATAGATAGATAGATAGATAGATAGATAGATAGATAGATAGATAGATGATAGATAGATAGATAGATAGATAGATAGATAGATAGATAGATAGATAGAATCAGAATCAGAATCAGAATCAGAATCAATCAGAATCAGAATCAATCAGAATCAGAATCAGAACCAGAACCAGAACCAGAACCTGAGCTGGAAGGGGCCTTGGAGGTCTTCTAGTGAGCCCATTTAAGCTCACACTGACGGATTCGGGGACTCCATCTAGCCCCCTCGTTCTCTGCCGTCCCCTTCTTCTTCTTCTGCCCTCCACCGTTCCCAGCATTCAGCTCTTCTCCAGGGAGTCCTTCTCATTGGGTGGCCAAAGTCCTTGAGTTTCGTCTTCAGGGTCTGGCCTTTTAAAGAGCAGCCAGGGTGGATCTCCCCTAGGACCGATCAATTTGATCGCCTTGCAGCCCAAGGGACTCGCAGGAACCTTCTCCTCCAGCCCCAGGGTTCAAAGGCCTCCATGCTTTGGCGCTCAGCCTTCCTTACGGTCCAACTTTCACAGCCATGCATGGCAACTGGGAAAAACCACAGCCTCGACTCTACGCCCTTTTGTCTCTGCTTTTGAGTGTGCTGTCCAGGTTTGCCATAGCTTTCCTCCCCAGGAGCAAGCATCTCTGGATTTCTTGGCTGCAGCCCCCATCTGCGGTCCCATTGGAGCCCAGGAAAATAACATCTGTCCCTGCCTCCATTTATTTCTTCCCCATTTATTTGCCAGAACTGGTTGTTAAATTATTTGAAGCCCCCCCCCCTGCTTCTCTCTTTTTCTGGAAAGGATGTGAAAAAATTAAAATGAGAAAAAGGACTTCCTTCCACTTTGCTTTTCTTCCAATGAAACCTTTCTGGCCCCCAAGCAGGTTTTAATAGGTTATTCCGTCTGGGGCCATAAAGTCAGAAATGTGGATTTTCCCAAACAATGGCATTCCTCTGGGGTCCCTCTGGATACGGCTTCTCAGGGATGGCCTTTAGCACAAGGAGGCCTCCGTGTAACTTTACCGCAATAACTGTCTTCCTTGCTCTGAATCTGTGTTTGGCTTCTTTCTAGCCAAGAAAGAATGGATTGAAAAGTGTGCCGTCCAGCAAGTTATAGTTAATAGGGATTTGGGATAGTTAGTTAGGAATTAGGAGCTGTTCCCTTAAGGGAATGCATCATGGTAAATGTAGTTAAGGTATCCTGGGAAATGTAGTCCATGTCATGTGGCCACCTCTGTAATCCTGATTGGTCACTTGAATCGACCCTTGGTGGGTTGGGGGAGGTTTCTCCACTCTTGCCTGAACCCAGCCGTGTGCTAGATCTCACCTCCTTGCTCCTGCAATATGGGATGAAAGGTTACCATCCTTTTACACCAGAAAGTCAGCTATGCAGATAATTGGACATTGAGATGAATCTCGACTTAACTGTGAGTTATATTTGAAGATGTCTGATGAACGAATAAAGAGACTTTGTATGGATGCCTTTGTGGAGTTTAATCTGTCTGCTTTATAATCAGATAGTGGTTGTAAGGTCCAGAACAGTAAAAGGATGGTTCTGTCTTCGAATTCCCATGAAAAGTACAAGGATATTGAAATCTGAACTCCCAAGTCAAAGCACAATGCTAATCTGAGTTTCCAAAGTAAAGATATAAATTGATCAGTTTGCCTGTGAAGGACTCTCTCTCTCTGTGTCTCCCTTTGAGCAACCGAAGTTATACGGCATGTTTGAATTATTGGGAGGGGCCGGAAATCCCCCCACTTGCCAGAGACAAGCAACATCATCCCTGTCTCTCCTTGGAACCTCCAAGACTTCTTTTTTGCAAACAAGAAACAGGATTTAAGTAAGAAAAGGTGTTAATTCCTAAGGCTTCAGTCAGAAAGGGATAATTGTTGATTTCCTCTGCTCATCTGGAAGGGAGGCAAAGCAATAAAGAGGCCCCTTTAATTAGTTTACGGCGGGATCTCTAAGCAACAGGGTCGTAAAAATTCCTTGGATTCGGCCGTCTCCAGAGCAATGGGGCACATCCCCGCCCCCTGAAGAGAGAAACCTAAAGCAGTTTGCCTCTCTCTTTGCTGACAGAGCAAGATTTTTTCCTTTACATACAATTTAGAAAATAATTTAAAGGCCAGTCTAACAGCCTACATTGCTCAGCAAAGAGAAATTATTTAATCACAGTGTTCATGCAATGTACTAAAGTATTGCATCTCTTTAATTATTCATCTCAGCCTAATTGGCTGCCATTCAACTAATAGCCTACAGCACCATCTGGTGGCAAGTAGAAAATTTCACAGGAAAATTCTAAACAAAAAAAACAACCCCTTTTTTAAACTAAGCTTACAGCAATCCTTGCTGTCTAGCTCCACCTTGTGGCAAGTACTGAATTTACAGGAAGTTTCCTAATTTTAGCAACTTCTTGCCACTTTAACCCAAGGGTCCAGCATCACTGAGAGACCAATCTGTGCATCACAACAGTGTCTCCCAGACCTAGCAAGTACCATTAACAGGCCAATCTGTGCAATGCGCTGTCTTCCAGACCTCACAACGCACCCTCTAGCGGCCAACCAGTGTACTGCGCCAACGTCTTCTAGACCTTGCAACGCACACCTCTAGTGGTCAACCAGTGAAATTGACTGAATTTTCTCAATTCAGCCACACGCCTGCAGCGCCATCTACATGGTCAAGTACTGAATTTCGCAGAAGTTTCTACATTCAGATACCTGCTTGCAGCCACACCCTAGTGGACAAAACGGAATTACACAGAAAACCACTCAATTTTCCAATATTCACCTTTTGCCAATTTGAAGCATGGCGACGTCTTCAGCCATGACAGATGTCTCTGATGTACCAGAGGACTTGAACCCTCCACCCACCCTCGATGTAAACGTGGAGCCTGGTTCCCCAAACCCACTTTTGGATGTCCCAACCTCCGCAGAAGCGACGATACCTCAGAAAGCCTATGACCTCGGACAGCATAGGAAGCTTACCGAACCTATGGAGTCATGCTATAGGAGGGATTGGGACAGGCAGGATCGCCGCTATGCAGACTTATGGACGGAGCTCCTGGATATCTGCGAAGCCCCAACAAGTAAGCTGTCTCCCGAGGGAATCAGCACGCTGCAGAACAACCTAGATGACCTTCTCGCACGGTGGAGAGACAGCGAAAGTAAGGTCCAGAACAAAAAGTGACCTTTGATTTAAGGTCAGCGTGATTGATTGGCATTCCATTTACAGGCAGTGGATGGGAGGGTTCCCCATATATTCCTTTCCTTTTTGGTCACCATAAAATGGGGGGGGGGGTTTGGAAGTAGCCTGCAAACTTTGGGAACGTGGGCAGAAAAACCTGGCTAATGTGGGAAAGAGGAGATAAATCTCCCACAAAGAAAAGATGGTCGGTTTAACTCAAGATTCTTTATAGAACGTCTATAAATCCTATTCTCCAAAGCCCCCCGAGGGAAGAACAAGGAGTAACAATGGGTGGAAGCTTGTTGAAGAGAGATCCAACCTAAAATTAAGAAGACATTTCCTGACAGCGAGAACGATTAATCCTTGGAATGGCTTTTGCCTCCAGAAGTTGTGGCGGCTCCATCACTGGAGGATTTTAAGAAGAGACTGGAGAGCCATTTGACCAGGATGATAGAGAACTTTCTTGGCCAAGTGTGATTGGACAAAGAAGGAATTTGTCTTGGTGAAAATACTCTCAGTGTACATAAAAGGAAAGATACATTCGTAAAGAATCAAGAATCATAATGTACAACACTTAATGATAGTCATAGGGTACAATCAACAATCAAATCATACTAGGAAACCGTCAATGTAAATCGTAAGGATACAAGCGACAAAGTTACAGTCCTACAATCACAAGTGGGAGGGGATGGGTGATAAGGAGTGATGAGAAGATTAATAGTAATAGTAGTGCAGACTTTGTAATAGTTGAACAGTGTTGAGGGAATTATTTGTTTAGCAGAGTGATGGCGTTTGGGGAAAAAACTCTCCTTGTGTCTAGTTGTTCTGGTGTATAGTGCCCTATAGCGTTGTTTTGAGGGAAGGAGTTGAAACAGTTTATGTCCGGGATGTGAGGGGTCTGTAGATATTTTCACAGCCCTCTTTTTGATTGGTGCAGGATACAGGTCCTTGATTGAAGGCAGGTGAGTAGTAATTGTTTTTTCTGCAGTCCTAATTACTCTCTGAAGTCTGTGTCTGTCCTGTTGGGTTGCAGAACCAAACCAGACAGTCATAGAGGTGCAGATGACAGACTCCATCATTCCTCTGTAGAACCGGATCAGCAGCTCCTTGGGCAGTTGGCGCAGAAAGAACATTCTTTGTTGGGCTTTTTTGATGATGTTTTTGATGTTAGGTTTCCATTTTAGGTCATGTGATATAGTAGAACCTAGAAATTTGAAGGTCTCTACTGCTGGTACTGTGTTGTCTAGTATTGTAAGAGGTGGTAGTGTGGGAGGGTTTCTTCTAAAGTCTACCACCATTTCTACGGTTTTGAGTGTGTTCAGTTCCAGATTGTTCCAGTTACACCACGAGGCAAGTTGTATAACCTCCTGCCTATATGCGGATTTGTCATCTCGAATGAGACCAGTCACTGTTGTGTCATCAGCAAACTTCAATATTTTAACAAATGGATCGTTTGAGATGCAGTCATTGGTATATAGGGAGAAGAGAAGTGGAGATGGCACACAGCCTTGGGGGGCCCCTGTGCTGATTGTACAGGTATCGGATGTGATCCTGCCCAGCTTCACCTGCTGCTTTCTGTCTGTTAGGAAGTGTGTTCAGGTACTGCTAGTTGGTTTAATTTACTTAGAAGAGTGTTTGGAATGATGGTATTGAATGCTGAACTGAAGTCTACAAAGAGGACCCTTGCGAAGGTATTTGGAGATTCAAGGTGTTGACGGATGTAATGCAGAGCCATGTTAACAGCATCATCTGTCGATCTGATTGCTCGATATGCAAACTTTATGGGATCTAACAGCGGATCCGTGATGGTTTTCAGGTGGGACAGCACAAGCCTTTCAAAGATTTTCATAACTACAGATGTTAGAGCAACTGGTCTATAGTCATTCAGTTCCTTGATGGAGGGCTTCTTTGGCACTGGGATGATGGTAGAGCATTTGAGGCAAGAAAGAACATAGTTCATATTTCTTATGATCTATTGAAGATTCGGGTGATGATGGGGGCCAATTGGTCAGCACAGACTTTTAAGCAAGAAGGAGTTATCTTGTCTGGCCTGGTGCTTTTCCTGGCTTCTGTCTGTGAAATAGATCTTGCACTTCTTTTTCTGGGATCACCAGAGGTTGTGAGCCCAATGGATTGGGGCCAGTTGTAGGAGGCTTGGCTGTTGTTGGTGTGTTTGAGATGTGGGTTGTGGAGATAGGTAGCTGTAGTTTCTTTTCAAACCTGCAGTAAAACACATTCAGGTCATCTGCTAGTTGTTGATTTCCTTCTGCCTGGGAAGGAGGTTTGCTGAAGCCAGTGGTGTTTTTAAGAGTTTTCATGTTTGCTGGTTCATTTGTTGGGAATTGATTCCTTAACTTTTCAGAGTAGCTTCTTTTTGCTGCTCTGATCTCTCTTGTTAATATGTTTCTGGCCTGGTTGTATAGCATTCTATCACCTTTTCTGTAGGCTTCCTCTTTGGAACAATGTAGCTGCTTAAGTTTAGCTGTGAACCAAGGTTTATTGTTACTACATATATATTTGCAGGTTCCTTGTTGGTACACATAAGTCTTCGCAGAAGCTGACATATGATGTTACAGTATCTGTGAGCTCATCTAGGTCTGCAGAGGCATCTTCAAAAACACTCCAATCAGTGCAATCAAGGCAGGCCTGGAGCTTCAGCTTTCCCTCATCCGACCAAGTCCTCAATGATTTAATTGTTGGTTTCATGGTTTTAAGTCTTTGTCTGTAGGCAGGTGCAAGGTGAATCATGCAGTGGTCAGCGTGTCCCACAGCTGCTCGTGGGACCTTTAAGCCTCTTTTACTGTTGTGTAGCAGTGGTCTAAAGTATTTTTGCCTCTGGTGGGGCAATTGACATGCTGGGAATATTTTGAGAGCTCTTTCCTTAAATTTGCTTGACTGAAATCTCCTAAATGATGGGAAGGGAACCTGGGTGTTTGGCTTCAGCCTCCATAATTTGATCAGCAAGAGTTTGTAATGCCTTGTTTACACAGGCTTGTGAAGGAACATACACAGCTATTAGGAGAAATGAGGAGAACTCACGTGGAGAATAAAATGGCTCGCAGTTGATATTTAAAGACTCAAAGTTTTCATCACAGAACTTATATATTATAGTTATATCCTGAGACCAGCTGTTGTTGATATATAAACATAATCCTCCACCCTTTGTTTTACCTGATGTCTCTTCAATTCTGTCTGATCTAAATGTCTGAAATCCTGGGATGTATATGGTGTTATCCCCATGAATTTGTGGATTAAGCCAGGTTTCAATAAAACAAAGAACAGCTGAATTGTAAAAATCAGAATTCCATCTATTTAAGAGATGAATTTCATCCATCTTGTTAGCATGTGAGCGTGAATTAGTCAGAAAGATTGAAGGAAGAGGAGTTTTTTTCCCCCTATTCCTTAGTCTGTTTAAAATTCCCGCTCGTTTATCTCGTCTCCTTTTCTGGCGTGGCCGCTTTCCTCCTTTCTTTGTTGTAATCCATAGCACCGGGAATTAGTTAGAATCTCCTCCACATTTGCAAAGACAGGTGGGGGTGAGGAATCAGAGAGCTGCTCCTTAAGGAAACATGGCCTAATTCTTAGCAGATGGTCTCGTATGAAATCCGTAGTGAATTGCAGATAATAATAAGGAATAAAGAAACCATTAGAGAGCATTTCCACCGAGGCAGCCATAGTTGACGCCATCTTGGCAGGGAACTAAGGATATAAATAAAGTCTCCTGCTTGAATGGGTGGGTTGGACTAGAAGGCCTCTGAGGTCCCTTCTAAGCCTTCAATTCTGTATTATGTGATTAAACTTCCCTTCACCCTTCTCATTTATCAAGAGTTCCTTCATAAAAGTTATAAAATTCATTTATAAAAGAGTTTTCCAAATTCAGGACAAGAAGTGAAGGATGGAAACTGATCCAAGAACCCGTGGAACTCCTTGCCGCCAGAAGTTGTGGGTGCTTCATCACTGGAGCTTTTAAGAAAAGACTCTCTTTAAGGGAGTCCCTTGTGTGAAAAGGTGTAGGCTCTCCTGCAGGGCTGGACTAGAAGACCTCCAAGGTCCCTTTCAGCTCTATTCTGATTCTGAATGGAAGACCTGTGTCGTTTATCTCATTAATAGCCCAGCTTTTTTCCTAAGTCAGAAGCCGCCGGGCCCCTCGGGTTGAAATGCATCACCCAGAAAGCTAGTCCTCAACAAGATCTCATTGTGTTACTACTCCACCACCGAAGAATCGAAACTCTACCCCCATCTGGCCTCTGGGGTGCTGTCAGAGCCATCTGTGTGCCTCTGGGTGTGTGTTTGTGGTTGCTGCCTGGAGGGTTTCCCCCTCCCGCTCGGGGTTTGCTTCTCAAGACACGGCAGCTGCACACTCCGGGCACGGTCGGAAGGTTTACAAACAGGAGGACTGAAGTTCCTCCTTGAATCGCTGCCATCGAGAAGGGGGGGGGGTTGTGTGCGGGTGTGTTTGTGCGTGTGTCCCGTCTCCAAGATCTCCACCCTATAAACAGCAACCGCTGCTTACTTCCCCCCAGTTGCTGGTGTGTTTTGGGGGGGGTGCCGGGGCCACGCGCCACCCTCCGTCCCTGCTTAGTCAGGCCGTGACGCTCCATGGGACGAAAGGGGCGCCTTCGGCGGAGCCCTTGGAAAGCTATTTCCGGAGAGGGAAACTTGGCACCCTCGTGCACACACGTGGGAGACCCCCTGCACCTGGGGGGGGGGGGGGGCGGGGGGGGGGTCATTGTGGAGAACCGTGTGCAGCGATTTAAAGGGGATGACAGAGTTGGAAGGGACCTTGGAGGTCTTCTAGTCCAGCCCCCTGCTCAAGCCGGAGACCCTCTACCATTCCAAACCAATGACTGTCCGGTCTCTTCTTAAAAGCCTCCAGCGCTGGATTACCCACAACTTCTGGTGACAAGCAGTTCCCCTGCTTAATAGTCTTCACTGTTAGAAAGTTTCTCCTTAATCCCAGGTTGCTTCTCTCCTTGGTTAGTTTCCACCCGTTGCTTCTTGTCCTGCCTTCTTTGGAAAATCAATCGATCGATCAGAATAGACCAGGAAGGGTCCTTGGAGGTCTTTTAGTCCAATCCTCCACTCAAGGAGGAGACCCTACCCCATTTCAGACAAGCCAGCGCCCAATCTCTTCTTAAAAGCCTTCAGGGATGAAGCACCTACAACTTCTGGAGCAGTGGTTGCCAACCCCTGGGCCGGGGACCACTAGTGGTCCACGAGAAAATTCGGGTGGTCCTCAGAGAAATGCCCCTCAAAGCAATGAATCCAGGCTGTGTGGGAACACAAGGCTGCCCCGCCCACATGGCC
>NW_020717950.1:0-20120 GCF_900518725.1 Notechis scutatus | reverse complement strand
TGTGTGTGTGTGTGTGTGTGTGTGTGTGTGTGTGTGTGTGTGTGTGTGTCTGTAAAGTTACTGCTATGGATGTCTATAATATCTAAGTAAATGCAGTAAATGAATAAAACATTAGACATGGTTTTCCTTTTCATTTGTTTCTCTTTTTTTCAGGTATTTGAGAACCAGAATTGCCACAGAGTCTCTCCAAAACTTGGGAAACAATTGCAATAATTAATGTGAAAGAAAGAAATATATGATTATTTACTGGACATAATCATGTTATTTCAAATAATATTTATCCCTATTAAATTGACATTTTGATTATATTAATGATATTGGAATTAAAATAATTAATTTATATTCTCCTTTTATTTGAGATGACCCATTTTTTGTGTGTGTGTGTGTCCCTGACTCTTTGGAGGAATGGAAATGCAGAATGCAACAAAATAATGAATCACTGTATGTAATTTCCAATGAGCAGTAATTTTTTCAGTCATAGAAGTTGAAGTTGTATGTGCATGGAATGAAAAACAAGTATCATTTTGTAGGTAATTTTACCCAGTTTAGCATTACCCAGGTAACAAATATACCCATGTGTCTAATTATTCATATAGGTAGAGTCAGATGTGGTAAGAACTAGTGGTTCATTCTGTTGCTGATAACCATTATGTCAACATATATTACGGTAGTTGCAGGGGTGGATTTCTACCGCTTCTGTCCACCTCTGTAGAACCGGTAGCTCTGAAGAGCAGCAGACATAGAACTGGCTCTATGTCTGCTGATGTTTTTGCCCACACGCCTACCTGGGCTGTTACCTGACCTTTATTTCCTGATTTTTTCAACTTCAGCTGCCATGCGAGGCACAGCTGCAGTTAAAAAAGTAGGAAAAAGGGGCTTTTTGAACAGTTGCTTCTCTGCATGCAGCATGCTGATGACAATTTATAGGTGCACGCTAACAGCGTGCAGGGAAGCACATTGTAAATCACCGAACCTCGTAAATGACTGAACTGGTAGTTAACCCTGTCAGATCCCACCCCTGATTAGCTGCCTCTAAAAGCCACCAAGAAAATTGTTAAATATAAAGAAATTCTAATGGGCACATCAAAAAGATTGAACAAAACAGAATTATTTAAGGGACCTTTTCTCTTAGCATTTCTGTAACAATGATAAACAGAGTGTTTAATTTATTATTATTATTATTATTATTATTATTATTATTATTATTATTATTATTATTATTATTATTATTATTATTAAATTTTATGCTACCGAAATCACTGTTCAGTGTGATGGTGAACTGTTCTATTAAAGGCTTGATTCTAGTCTATAATAGCGATTCTAATCTAGGCACATTTGATGTGTTTTTTGTCAAGTTAATCCAAGTTCTGATAAGGGAATTACCCATCTTTGGAATTGAGATTTCTTGCTAAGTCTTACTGTTAAGACTGATAATATTTACAAAATTTTTCTCTAACCAGTTTGATGGATGAAATGCCTTGAAAATATATCAAAGAGAAATATACTTTATAGAATACTTAGTTGAAATTCTTCATATTCATGTTTAATAACATAGACTTTCTGTCACAGAAATTATTACATTTTACTGCATTTTCATTACTCCATTTTATTGTATTATTCAATTTTTGGAAAAAAATGTGTGCTTTCTTTTTCATAGACATTTCCTTTTCTCGGTTGAATAAAAAATACTCATTGATGTTGTAATGTCATTGGAAGGAACCTGAAACTCAAAGGAAAGAATTTTTGGTTCCATTGACAAATGAAAAAAGTCACACTTAATCACATATATTCCAGCAGTTAGTTGTTAAGGATGTCACAAAATAGTTTTGGGACAAAGTTAGAAAAAACATTGATTAATTGAATCAATGACCAATTCAGACAGACCTGTTCTCTCCTGTTCCTCAAAAATTGCCATCTAATGAGATTTCAGATTCTTCACAGAGCCCCCTGCCTTTTAGAACCTCTTTTACCCTGAGATCTGTCAAGTTTCCCAAAATCTGTAAAAACCTAACTTTTCTTGACAAATTTAGGATGATCTAAAGGTTAAGTGCAAGTAAGCTCTACAGTACTGTATAAAAAATATGGGTGGCTAGAAAAATATTTTAAATAAATTAGTAAATTTTCATTAGAGAACATTCAATTAATCAATTTCAGTTGACTTACACATTTCATACCAGAATTATTCTGATGTAGAGAATATCTGAGATTTATAGATATATTACCAGCCAATTGAATGAAGTCTTTGAACACAGAAGTAACCAAAAGAGAGGAAAAGAGAGAAAGAAAGAGGCAATTCCTTGTCATTCATATTGCTGAAATATGATTGTGGGAAATATATAAAATACTAGCTCAATACCTGTGCTTCGCTACGAAACTATGTGGTCAGGCTTAGTTTTGGGGAAGGAAAATAACAGGAAAAAATTCTGCCTCTGCCTACCAACATCCATTGGTATTCATCTGGCTAGTGTCCTGTCAGTGAGTGAGAGAGTTGAGGGCTGTTTGGAAACTGAAGCAGTATTTGCTGTGTGAGCAAGGAGGAGATAGCAAAGAGCCTGAGTGTGGCTTAGCTCAACTGTTCTGTACTAAAACTGGTTGCTGCTATGAAACTAAAACTGAAACTGAAACTCCTCTCCTCTGCTTGTGTTTTGAATTTGGAACATATTTCTTTTCAGTTGAGGAGATGAACTCCTTAGCATCAGAGCATCTTAATCATAATATACAAAATCTTAATGCTCTGATGGTCATTTTGAAAAATGCTTTCTTAGTGAGCACCTAGAAGCCAAGAGGAAAATACGTGACAAATTTCAAATTTGTAGGCTGTACAGTTCTGGAGAGTTTGTGATGATGCATGTGTGGCATTTTGCTTTTATATGTATATATTTTCAGTTAATTGCTACCTGATTAAACCAGCTGTGCCATACTATTGCATCTTCATTAATGGTGAATGCTTTCTCTGGAGGAAATTGAGGATCCATTTTTCCAACTTTCACTACCGTGAATGATTGATTGGGAAAAGTAACCCATGATGATGTCAAGTTCTTGAACTAGCTTCCTATTCTGATCAAAGAAAATCCGTTCACCAGCACTGTTGTTAAATGATACAGATTTCATGAAATGGAATAACTAGATCAGAAAATAAAATATTACACATTTGTATATAACAGTTGTATTATTTCTTATTATTATTATAAGCCATTATTTGGAATTCTTGACTTATGACTGGAATTGAGACCAGAAGTTCATTGCAACTCAATAACTGATGTTGTTAAATGATTTGCATCTGATTTTACAACTTTTTTGTGATTATGCAAAGCATCATACTTGTTAATAAGTCACCTGCTCTATATCAAATTCATCTTCTCCCACTTTCCTTATTGGTAACTGAGAAAGTTGCCAATGACAATCACATAATCCTTGAATGTGGTAACTATGGGATTTATTTAAACTGCCCACTCCAAAAGGCTCTGGGCTGCTTACAACATAGCCAGTATTTAACTAAACAATTGAAAATATAAAAACAAAGTATAACAGTGCAAAAGAAAGAGTAATCATAACAGGTAAAAATGGACATAAACACTAACACCAGACCTAGGTGAAAGCCAGATTTCAAGGATCTTTTGAGATTTACATATGGAGTCATTGTAGGTATCTCCCATATCTTGTGTCTTAAATCTTTCTCAATAATCTTGATGCCTTAATTCTAACAACAATTTTGGCACAAAATCCAAATATTTTCAATTGACTTTTTATGTTAAGTCTTTAACAATTTTCATTATAAACCTTTTTAGTAGTACATAGATGAGAAGTAGGGAAAATAATCTTAATAAAAGATTTTAGAATTATGAGCCACATTACTGAGGCCCCGATTCCAAAAGTACTTTCCAAAAGTTAAGTTTCCACACATAAAAAACAAACATACAAACAAAAAGCTTGTGTAATATTAGGACAGTTCAAGATTTGTTTTCCTCTAAAATGAAAAATACTTTTGAAAGTATTAAGTTCAGGTTGGTAGATGTTGTACAAACCTCGTATTGAGTCATCTTTGAATGATATGAATCTGGGTCCTACAAGTGTTTGAGAATTTTATTGTCTACAAACTAAATTTATCTTTCAAAAATTGCTATTAATGCCAGATGCTGTATACATTATTGCAGGAGATTTTAATCATGTAGATCTTCGTGTGGTCCTCCCTAAATTTTATCAACATATAAGGTGTGCCACTAGGGGGTCGAACACCTTGGATAAGGTCTACACGAATATTGCAAATGGATACAGGGTATTACAATTACCACATCTGGGCCAGTCGGATCACTTGTCCCTGCTTTTAGCCCCGGAGTATATTCCTCTGAGAAAACAGGCAGGGTCGGTAGTCAAGATGGTGAAAAGCTGGCCAGAGGGAGCAATGGAGCAGCTAAAGGACTGCTTTGAACAGACAAACTGGGAAGTTTTTGATCATCCTGATCTCGACAATCACACGGCTGCGGTGTTAGGGTATATGGCACACTGTATTGATACTGTCACGGTGGATAAACGAATCCGGGTTTATCCTAATCAAAAACCTTGGATGACCGGGAAGGTTAGACGCTTGTTGTACGCAAGAAATAAGGCTTTTAAGTCTGGGAATGATCTAGATTATAGTGCTGCAAGAACGAACTTGAGGAGAGGCATTAAGCAAGCTAAGGCCGAATATAAGAGGAGAATTGAAGATTGCTTTCTCAGTAATAACATGAGGCAGGTTTGGCAGGGGGTTCAACAACTAACGAACTATAAAGCAAAAAAGGTCTCTTCGGATGGTAGTGCGGCGGTGGTTGAGGAGCTGAACAACTTTTTTGCTCGATTTGAGATCCATCAAACTGAAACTGTCCCTTTGCCATCATCTACTCAGCAGAGCCTCCCCTTCATTGTGAATGAGCAGGATGTGAGGCAGAAAATGAAGGCGGTTAATTCCAGAAAGTCAGCTGGGCCTGACTTAATTCCTGGTCGGGTGGTAAAAGACTGTGCTGATCAGTTAGCTGGGGTATGGACCGAAATTTTTAATCGATCCTTGACACAATGTGTGGTTCCTGTTTGTCTCAAGGCTTCCACCATCGTTCCACTGCCTAAAAAGTTGCCCACAAATGGTCCGAGTGACTATAGGCCGGTGGCACTAACTTCCATCTTAATGAAGTGCTTTGAGCAGCTAGTTCGAAATTATATTATCTCCTGCCTTCCCGATTCCTTTGATGGGCTTCAGTTTGCTTACAAAGAAAATAGATCAACCGAGGATGCAATTATTACTGTGCTTCACATGGCCTTATCCCATTTGGAAACACCGGGGAATTATGTAAGAATGTTGTTCGCAGATTTTAGTTCTGCTTTCAATACCATCATACCGCACAGATTAATAGCCAAGCTCAAAGATCTAGATTTTCCAGATTCTATTTGTTTATGGATATTGGACTTTTTAACAAATCGTCCACAAAGAGTTAAACTGAATGGTTATATTTCTACTGTCAAGACACTTAGCATTGGCACTCCACAAGGTTGTGTCCTTAGTCCACTACTGTTCTCCATCTATTCATCTGATTGCACAAATAAACATCCCAACAATAGGATAATGAAATTTGCAGACGATACTACACTTGTAGGTCTTATTTCTGGGGATGATGAGTCTGCATATCGGGATGAGGTATTACAGCTATCCCGCTGGTGCAAAAATAATAATCTTCTATTTAATATTAAGAAGACCAAGGAGGTTATAGTGGACTATAGGAAAAAAAGAGCTGTTCGTGTGGAACAGGTGGTTGAATGTAAGTTTCTCGGGACCATCATTACAAATAACCTGACCTGGAGTGCAAACACCGCTGCTTTAATTAAGAAGGCACAACAACGGTTGTATTTACTAAGGATTCTTAGGAAACAACAACTGGCTGAGAGTCTACTGACTACCTTCTATCGGAGTTCAATTGAGAGTATATTATCCTACTGTCTCTGTGTATGGTTCTCGAGCTGCACAGTGGCAGAGAAAAAGGCAATTCAGAGGGTGATCAAGACGGCCCAAAACATCATTGGCTGCTCACTCCCCTCTTTGGAAGAACTGTATAGGAATAGACGTAAGAGGAAGATACTTAATATATTGAATGACTCCTCTCATCCGGGACATCAGCTCTTTGAACTATTACCATCGAGAAGGAGATTTAGGGTATTAAGAACAAGGACGACCAGATTTAAGAACAGTTTTTATCCAAGTGCAGTTTTGAGTTTGAATGCAGGGTCATAAGATTTTTGTGGAATTAAATGGCTGAGAGTAATGGGGTATTTACATTTTTAAATTGCATAGAGATGATTGTATGGTTGGTTGTGTTTAGTTTAAATTTTTTTCTTTTTAGTGGTGTTTGTCCAGTTTTTACTTTGTGGAAGAGCACCTCATTTCGTTGCACCCGCTTGCGAGTGTAATGACAAATAAATTCTTATGTCTTATGTCTTATGTCTATTTATTCTTGAGTGCTCAATATTTGCTATTTTTATTCCTATGATTCTATTCCTATGATGTTATAACTCTATATTTCTGTTTCTGTTGGTGGTATTCATATTATCCTTCTAATCTTTTATCAGTTATTTATGTATTAGAATCATTTATGATAGTATTCATATATTATTGTCAATATTTACAATAGATACAACTTCAATAACTGTAGGAAAAGTAATTGCAACTATCTACTTGATTTGACAAAATATTTCATGTTATACATTTCATCTTTCAACATATAAATGGACTATACCACAGAATGAAGTATTACCAGCCAGCCACAATGATGATGCTTCTTTCCCACTTCTTTCATCACTACCTTTCTTCCAGATGTGGAGGAATACATGGCTTGCAGAGCATGAGCCACAGCATATACAGCATTGTAGATGCTATAGCTGTGGCCTGTTACTCTTTTTGGAAAAACATGTTCAGGAAGACTCTCTAATGTCTTCTCTCCACTGCAAATATTCACCTTCTCATCTCCCAGATCAGAATCTTGAAATACACATCCAAATGCATGAGTGCAGAAATCTTTGATAAAATCACCTTCTTTTACAACAGAAGGCTTTTGATCTTGAATATGTTGTTGGAATCCTTTCAATTCTTTGGCATGAATTGTAAATGATATTGCACCATGGAAGTCCTGTAAATCCCAGGTTTTTTATTAGCAAAGTATCTCAACTCCGTCCCAATAGTCAGGATCCATACTTTCCCTTTTTGGGTTCCAAATATTTCTTTATAATCAGTATTTAATAAATATCTCAAAATGATCATGGAATGTGTATATCCATTAAAAATTAAGACATTGGCTTCATTACCCATTATTTTATCATAAAATTCTATTATACAATTGAAAAAAAAAATCCTGTATTGGCATTATAACATGAACTGTCAAATAACTCAATGAAGACAAAACAAATGCCTTTTTTGGAATACTCAGGTACCAGGATCTGTATAAACCAATCTAAGTCCATCCCATTTGCCACCAAGAATCCAATCCACTTCCAACTGAAATGTAGAAGTAAGTGGAAGATACCCCTGTACTCATAAATCCCATTTGCAATCATTTGGTAAAAGGAAGGAAGATTGATATCCCCTGCATCAACTCTAGGAGATCCATACATGAGCTGCAAAAAAAGAAAAAAAAATTGTTCAGGACAATGATTTTTTTAAAATATCGTGTAAATATTGCATGTGCAACAAAAAAAGGACAATTTCTTTCTGTTGAAGGTTGATATACTTTAGATCTCATAGGATGTGGCAGAATATAACTTTGTGACTTCAAAAAGTAAAAATGTTTACCTATCATTTTTATAGTTTAACTACTTTAAAGGACACTACCAGAAAACACATGACTATTCTATAGGCTTGATTGGGAAGGTAAGATCCATCATCATCATCATCATCATCATCATCATCATCATCATCATCATCATTATCATCATAAAAAGCAATGATTTATTATTGTATACTACTGCCAAAAGAGATATCATATCCATTTCCATATAATTACCAATAGCGAAACTTCATTAGGGGATTTTTTTTTTTAAAAAAAGGATATGTATTCCTAAATCCTTCATTTGGGGATATTTTTTTTTAAGGACATGTATTCATACGTTAAATGTAATGAATATAAAGTGGATTTTCTTCTTTCCATGATAGTGAAAGATTAGGTACATTTGTATATGAACTAGAGGAGGAGCAATATCTGTTAAAATATTTCTTACAACAAAGATTGACAAAAAAAAATCTAATCTAAAATTTGTTTGCTTTACGTATGTATTACCCCCATATTATAACTTCAAAAGAGACAATTTTATGTAATGTTTATAGGTTCGGGAAGGAGTCCATGAGTTCTAGTTCTGCCTTAGGCACAAAGCCACTTTGGTCCAGTTCTATCTCTCTGATTCTCAGCCTTAGGAAGGATGCAATGACAGACCACTTCTTAAATCTTGCCCAGAAAACTGAAGGGTCATGTTCAGGCAGCTACCTGGAGTGTACACTGATTGAAAGACAGCAATAATAAAACAATAATAAAAATAATGAATCAATTGCAAAACACAGCTTTAGTTGGAACAGCTTACAACCTGTAATAATATCTGTAACACCATCAAACACCTGCCTGTACCAGGTCTTTGGAAGGAACCAATAAGTGGGCAAAATGACAAATCCAGTCTGAACATCTGACTAACTATGCAATGAACCAAAGTTATACATTATAAAAGAACTGGGTATCAATGGAAAACCCAAATCAAAACCATATTCAAGTCCAAAGTGGAAATTAAGACTCCATGCCAAGATAAAGAAATTAAAATCAGATGTGAATAATGAAGAACATGAAAGAATAAAAGTTAAAGAATGTAAGAATCAAGACAAGCCTAATAAAATGTTAGCTTAACACCAGAAAAGTTAAAGAAAGTTTGGAAAGCAACAAATCACAACATAGCTGGGAAAATTTAATGTTTGGGGGCATTAATGATCCATTTTAATACAAATCAGCTCTTTCAATCAGACAAGAGAAATACTGAGAATGGAAATAACGAATGGATAAAAAAAATGAAAGAAGAATTTAATAAAAATCAAATTAAGAAATTAATAAAAATTGAGTGACAAGAATTAAAAACAGGACTTGTTCTGTAAATTATCAGTTGTATTGCTATTAGCTCAAATATTTGACTAGTTTACATCCAATTATAGATAAACAGCCTAATGCATAAAGGACACATCAATGACTGATTAAAAATTGGCAAAACGTATCTTACTGAAAAAGGCCTAGCAAAAGGGACAACTCCAGAAAACTAAAGACTGCTAATATGCTTGCCTACAATGTTTAAAATGCTCACATGCATACACCATCAAATCTACCAATACATGTACATTCTTAAATTATTAATCAGACACAAGCTAAATGGAATGATTTGGACCAAAAAACAAGAACAAGGTAAGTCATAATAATGTCAATTCACTGTGCATTATGACTCTATAGTGATATTAAATTGATACTTTGCTCACAGAAATAGAGGCAGAAGTTTACTTTAAAACAAATAAAAAGAAAAGCGTATCAATGTATCAGTTTTGGAAAGAGCATAATCTAGATTTACATAATAAAGAGCCCAAACTAATGAACCAAAGGACTTTAATTTTAAAACACAAATTCTCTACCAATGCTGAATTGAAAGCAACTGAAAACAAGCAACTTAAATTTCAGGTTTATTCAGCATTACTAGTACTAATATCAGTGTCCACAGTGAACACAAACAATAGAAATTGAAGATACTATTTCTGTTAGTGAAGAACAATAAAACGAAGGAACTAAAGTTGCTAAAGACTTATAAGACTGTTAGTTAATCAAGAACTAGATGGGGAAAAATCCAGAACTGAATGAAGGGAGCTGAAGGAATACATTAGCCAAAATTGAATTAAAGCAACAACAAAAATTTGGCTAAAACTTTGAAGAACATTAATGAAGCTATTAAAATGATTTCAATTGCAGCATTGGCCCAAACAAATCAGCTTATGTAATCATTGACAAATGTGCCTTAAAATACAATGGAATGAAGCAATTAAGAAAAGAAAACCTAAATGGAAAATGCTGCTGGAATTAAAGATAAAGAACATAAGCCTGGACTTGAAGAATTTGAGTTAAGAAAACTTGAAAAATAACAAAATCAAAGCTAGGCTTTCCATGTGTAGCACAACCTGAAGTTTAAAGGAATTTCAGAAGTCATAGAACAATTGAAATAAAGAGTCATGGCTATTGCAAAGAAGATCAAGAGATATTACAATCAAATAACTGAATTACAGCAAATCTGAAGTGTAGAACAAATCAGCATCAATTCTACAAAACACTTGAAAATGGGAAAGATCACTTGGCCAATAAAGAATAAATAAATAAATATTTGTCAATGAAGAGATCCTAAAATTTTGTAGAAGTTTGAGGGAAAACAGTAGAATAAAAGAAAAAGGAATGCAATTAAGTAAAAAAGGAAAGCAATTCAGCAAGACAAAAATGCTGTGAAAGTACTTAGTATTGAAGATATTAAAATAACTGAGGACATGGTACAAAAGCAATCCGAGAAAATAAAAAATTGAAGTCTTCTGCACCAGATGTGATTCATTGATTCTCACTAAAATAATTGACAAATCTAGGTTGGAGATTGGCAGATCAAATAAATAAGGTTTTAGAAATGAAACTTTATTTATAATGAAACCCTAAATGAAAAAAGGCTAACAAATGGAAGGGAATGTGTAATTCAGGTAATTTCTAGGCTTATTTCCCTTCTCCTTCATCTGAATTAGGAATGTCTTTCCAATTGTTTGCCAATAAGATATGAACTACATATTAGCATAATAGCAAATCAAACTTACTGTCATTTGAAGAGAAATTATTTACCTCTTTTTGAATAAAAAGAATACTGCAAAAATTTAAAATTTAAGAAGAATGAAGCATCAGTTGTTGATTAACAAATTGATTTTTTAAAAAATTCAAAAAAGAACAAATATGTTATAAGTAAAATTTGGTTATTACACCTGAGAATATAAAGAGCCAAAATGAAGCCATTTTCTGTTCGCAGTTTGAACTTTTAAAGCTCAGAACAGTTATGAAATGTGTTTTCTGCTAGGAATAATACAATATTGCAACACTCTGTACTTGGCATGAGGTAGATGTATGTGCTGGGGCGCTCTGACATTATACATGTCACATTAAGAGATATTAATGTTTTCTTATAATCTTCTGGAATTTGATGTTGAAAGTTGTCCATGAGAGGTTGGAACTTTTTATGAAAACGTTGTATAACATACGTATATGGAAACAGGAAGTGTTATGTAACCATGTGATTTGCTAAACCTATATAAGCTATATTCACTAAATGGAAGTGTCTCCTTCCTCCTAGAAAATGTTTTTTTTTTCTTTCTGGAGTACAGGGGTCCATACTGCAGTATTTTCCCTAATAAAGCATCCTATGGATCAGATTATCAAAAGTCTGTTGATTCATTTTTATGTACTTCTCACAATTTTGGTGAGCTGGCAGCCAGGAGATAGACGTTTTTTTCTTCCTTTGGATGGATGATTTTTCAGGACTGCAATGGTGCCTCTCCACTGGGTTTGTGGAGGCAGTTGCTGGGTCTTCCGCCCAAGGGAGGGGAAATCGCTCTTAAAGCCTCGACTGATAATCTGGTCGTAGGAGCTTGGAACGGCCAAATTATGGTGCACCGGGGCTCAGGTGAGCTGAATTTAATTAGTAACTTTGTTGCAACATTTCCTAAATTTTTTTGGGATTGTTTAGAGGGGTCTAATATGATTTCTGTTTGACGTGTGTATGTGAGTCTGTACTGTTTTTTCTGTTCTCTTTTCTCCCTGTCATATTTTGTGTTAATGGGGGGATAGACTTTTTTGTTTTGTTTAACGAGAACAAGATGTTTGTGAAGTTTCAGAGTTCTCTCTCTCCTCTTGGAGAGCTGGTTTTGGCTGCTGATATTTAAGTATTAACCCCTGCTGAGTGATACAGATTGTACTTTGTATGGCGGGAATGGCTGAATTATGTTTGAAACTGTTCAAATTTAGAGTGTGTATTGAGATGTGTATTGGTTTGAATGCCTTCAAAACTGTGTTAAATAGTTAACTGTTGAATATTTGTATTGTCTCTTTTAATGCTGTGTTAAAGAGTTAGAGAAGTTAGATGCCCAGGTGATTTATGTTGATCTGTGATATGTGGAAGGATCTTTTCCCCTCTTAGTAAGAGATTTTATTAAGGAATATTTTAGCTGTTTATGCTTGGCTCATTCCCTATAATTTGATCCAGCTGTTTCAAATGCAGCTGAGGGGGAGAATTTGGGGGGGCTGTTTCACAGTGTGGTGAGGTGTGCTGAAACATGAGCTAACTTTGTGAGGGAGAGTTGCGAGGATTTTATGTTTGGAATAGTTATAAAATTTACAGCAAAGAAATTTTATTCGTAGTGTGAAATGTCTAATAGTCTTACAGCTGTGTTGCTTACTTCCTCTGTTTTGAGGAATTATAAGCTGTCTATGCTGTGGTTGCAAAGTGTTCCAATAAGGAGTTTGTTGAAGGTTTAAGCATTTATACTTTTGAGGAGTTGTAGCATGTTTTGGGTTATTTGTTTACTCCAGAAGGGATATAGATATTATACTCTACTAGTATAGTTTACTGCAGGAAATACCTGGTGATATACTGGCTGGAATAGTCAGGGCGGTTTAGTACAAGGTATTAAAACTGATGTGCCACAAGGGAGGAATCTGGTTAGAGTTTTTTTAGATAGGTCAGTTTAGAGATGAATCGTCAGCTGAATTCTTGAATAGAATTAGGGATAGTTTGAATAAGTGTTCTGTTTTTTCTTCAGAGAGACACCAGAATACTAAGCGTTAATGAAATTGTAGTTTGTGACAGAGGCCAAGAAAGTTTTTTTTTTTTAAGTTGTGATGAAATGAAATCTTGTCAGTTAATTATGTTTTCAGTGTTTGGAGCTGTTACAAAGCTAGAGAGAGAGAACAGAGATAAGTCAGATGGACTTGGACTTGTAATTGTTAATAATAACAGGATTAGAGTTTCATATTCATATTTATCTACTGGAAGTAGATGGAAGTGTCCAGAGAAAGGGAGAGAATAGAATTTCTTTCCTGGAATATAGATAACTGCTGAAAAAAGTAAGGAGTGTTTTGCTCATGACATTTTGTGAAAACAATTGCCCAGACAAGCAGAGAATGCAGCAAGGCTGTATGCTCTAAATGGAGATTAGGGGTGGTCAAAGGTTTTTAACACTTGCATCTCATCAGGTGTTTTTTTAGTAAATGTAAAGGTGAGACTGAGGAAGCAGTTGTGTTTTCCTAATAGATACTGTAGCCAGAATTTCTTTTGGCTAGGTATGATGTACCTGGTATTAAGGGAGAGCCTTTTGATGTTGCTATTGTTGAAAATGTGTCTATAATACGAGGACACTTTGAGATAACGTTGAATGTTATGTATATACCTGAAGCAGGTATGAACCTTTTAGGACAGGATGCTTTGTCCTTATTAGGCTGTGCTTATCTTTCTGAAGATAAGTGTACTGTTCATTTATTGACTGATGAACAGAAGAGATTTATAGATCCCATAGTGTGGGAAGTGAAAGGGAATAGAGGTGATTTTGAGTATTGCACCTGTGGAGGTGATATTGAGCCAGTGAGGCAGAAACAATGTGATATTTCCCTGGAAGGGAGATGTGGCTTGAAGCCAGTGATAGAGTCCCTGTTAAGGGATGGGCTAATTGAGCCTGCAATGTTACCATACAATATACTTATATTACCTGTAGAGAAATATGATGGTTTTTTATGTCTAGTGGTTGGTTTCATATAGACAGAATCTCTATACATTGTTAGGGGGAATTTTATATGAATACAGGTATTTTAGTGTGATAGATTTGAAATATTTTTTTTTGAACTTGCCCAGTAGTGAGGGCTGATCCAGATACACATCGAACTTGACAGTATCGATGGTGTGTTTTACCAAGAGGGGTTCATATTTTAAACAATGTAGTTAACACAACAACTGGAGAATTGCCATTCACTCATTGGCATAGCAGAAAGCCAAATTTAAGTTACCTACACATATTTGGAGCTCCAGCATGGGTGCATATTCCCTCACAAGTAAGACTGAAAGGGCAACATAGAACTAAGAAGTTATTTTTTGTGGGTTATGAGGCCAACCATAGAACATTTAGATTCTGGGATCAAGGCACAGCTCATGTTTATTGTAGTGCTAAAGCAAAATTTCTTGAGCACGTTGGGTGGGATAAACTGGAACAGGAATCCAGCAATGATATTATTATTGACACCCAAATAGTCCCTAAATATAAAATAAGTAAACAATGAATAGCCATTAAAGAGGAAGAACAGGAGGAAGTAGGACAACAGGCACAGGAGGAGGTAGAAGAACAGGAGCAGGTGGCACAGGAAAATCCACCAGTAAGCCCTGTATTATCAAGACATTCAACCCGAGTAACATGACCACCTGATAGATATCAGGCTAGTGTTGTATGCCAAGTGAATACAGTTCCAAGTAATTATAGTGAACTAAAACTGTATCCTGCTAAGGATTAGGCTGCTTGGTAGAAAGCAATGGATAAGAAACTAGAATCATTAAAAAAACTGGAGGTATATGAAAACGTTAAGTTACCACCAGGTAAACATGCCATAGGATGTAAATGGATATATAAGTTAAGACAGGTGTGGATGGGACTGTTACCCATAAAGCCAGGTTAGTTGCACAAGGGTTCAATCTGACAGCATATGACTATCATGAGGTGTTTGCACCTAGTTTGAAGGCTACTACATTAAGAGCAGCATTAGTGTGGGCAGCTAAGGAGAAATACATTGTAAAACATTTGGATGTAGAGACGGCATATCTGCATGCACCATTGCAACACACTACATATTTAAAGAAACCTTTAGGTATCAAAACTGATAATACAACTGCTGGAAATTAAAAAAGAGTCTTTATGGCTTAAAGCAATCAGGATATGAGTGGAACCAATGTATAGTTAAAGAATTAACTAAGATAGGTTTTGTAGCTGGCATGGCTGATCCATGTTTGTTTAAAAAATAAAGTAATGGTGTAATGTCATTCTTGCTATTATTTACTGATGACATAGCATTAATCACCAAAACTGAACAAGAAGCTACTAAAATAATCTCACTGTTAGAGAAGAAATTTAAGATAAAACAGTTAGGAGAAAGCAAACAATATCTTGGTTTAAAGATAGATAGAACTAGGGGAGGATAAAAAATCTCACAAGCAGATAAAATTAACCAAATACTAAAAAGTTTTTAAATGGAACTTTGTAAGTTGGCTAAAACACCAATGAGCCATAGTGATGTTCAAAGTCCTATTTTTGATAAGAACATTTATCAGTCCTTGATTGGTAGTTTATCTTATCTCAGTAATTGGTCAAGGCCAGATATAGCATACAGTGTTAATTGATTAGCGAGGTTTAATGCTGAGCCAACTGAAAGGCACTGGCAAGCTGCTAAACGTGTGTTAAGATATCTGAAACAAACAATGCATTATGCATTGTATTTGGAGCCAAAAGATGAACTGAGTTTAACTGCATATGCTGATGCAAGTTTTGCTACAGACATAAATACACAAAAATCTACATTGGGTACTGTAATATTATTGGGAAAGGCATTGATTGGATGGAGGTGCATTAGACAGAAACATCTAAGTTTGTCAAAATGGAGGCTGAATTCTCATGTTTATCTTTATTATGTACAGATTTAGTTTTGTATAAACAATTATTGATTGATATGGGAATTAATGTAACAGATTCTATTGTTATTTACGAAGATAACCAATCAGCAATACAGATGGCTTCAAATATTGCTGTTAAAACAAGAACGAAACACACAGATTTAAGATATTTAAATGTGAGACAATGTGTGCAAAGTAAGATGATTAAGCTAGAATACTGTATGTCAGAAAATAATATAGCAGATCATTTTACAAAGGCCCAAGGCTCTATAAAGCATAAGGCTTACAGTGAGGATTATGGACTTAGAATGTAAGGTTGTATATATTGTCCTACCCAAAAGGGGAGAATGTTAGGAATATATAGTTACCTAACAGGTATTTGGGTTGGAAATATATAAACCAGGATAAACATTTTAATACTGTATCTTTAAGAAAATGCAAAACTGTAATTGGGTGTGGTTTCTCAAATGGCCATAAGATGGAGCCAGAAACCTGGATTGTTTTAGTCTTAGTATCAAAAGAGTCTCAGTGAGTGTGTGAGTCTCTGTTTCCTTCTGTTGGAGAGTATTGCCATTCCTCCTAATTGACTGGTATTCTTGGATTTGATGTAAGTCTGTTACTGAACTGTTTTTGACACTGGACTTTGTTATTGGATTATCCCTGAACTGAAAACTGACTGACTTACCTGTGAATGACTTTGGACTGCTTATTTTGAACTTTGCTTAAACCTTTATTGAAAGTAAAATACCTACATTTACTGTACAGTGTATCTGTGTGCTGTATGTGTATTATTCAAACACTACTCTCAAATATGTCTCCCTGTATGCACTCATTCTCCTAATGGGGAATTACCTCAACAATTCTTGTGGGGAATATGGGGTCCCAAAACAGAATGTTTGTTAAGGATCCTGAAAAAGAAGTTCCTTCTAGTTCCCCACTTCCCCTCTGGAGAAGTTATTATGTCAATAGAAGAAATGTAGCTGAGTTGGTATACTGTACAGCTTAGAGACAGGTAGTAACCTCCTGTGATTAATGAGAATTAAGAACAATAGGTGTAACTTTGCATAAAAGTGTGGAGTGCACAAAAACAATTAGGAAGTTTTGGTTAATCACTGCTGTTATGTGTGGTAGGAAGAAAAGAAACTACAGTGATATCTTGAGATAAATCTTGAGGATTTATCATTCTTAAGTAAATGAAAAAGGAGGTTTATTATTCTTCCCACCTGGGGTTTAGCAGGTAGTAAAGAGGTAGAAACCTGTCTAAACAGGAAAACATAGATAATTTGCCTTTGATTAATTTGTTGTGATTTCTGTTAAACCCTCCTAGATGTATATCTATAATAATAGTGTGAAATGAATGGGATTGAAATGACTGTGATATGTTATTGGCTTGAATTTGGAGCTGTGGAAAATGGGTACTGGTTAGGGCCCAAAACAAATTTTGATTAAAGCCACTCTCTTTCTCACTGCTTGAAAAATGAGCTATGGGTGCAAAGGAAAGATATAGATGCAAAGGATAACTGAGTAAATAGATTCCCAGGTCTAGAAATGAGATTTAATGGTATGTTTGCATGGAAGTGTCTGTGTGTAATTATTTCTAAACCTTCTGGGAGAATGTGACCCTCCAATGATAATAGTACACAAATTGTTGTTTAAGAAATTGAGCTTATTGGCTTGTGAAAAGTTCCCTGAAATAATTATGATGATTGACTTAAATAGAAAAATGGAACTTTATGTATGTGATGTTGGTTCAAAAGAAAAGACTGATTGCTCTACAAATGTGACTGTGTGATAAGTCTCAAGGCTCACAAGAAAGGGTGTTCCTGAGACCTTTGTGCTGACACCCCAGAGAGAGAGAGATTTCCTTTTGTATAAGAGCAGCAAGGTTTCAATATTTTGTTTTAAGGCAAATGTTGTATATAAATACCCTATGGTGGGAAAGATATTTATGGGAAATATGTGTGATTTAATAAAGCTAGGGAGTGATGAAGAAATGGAGAAAAGTATTTTGTAAGAGGAATGGAGAAAGGAGGGGAGACTTTTGTCTAGTTAGAATATTTTCCCTCCCTCTACCCCCCTTCTGTCAGCTCCTTATGCAAGGACTTTTGCTTTGAAAGAAAGAAGTAGGAAAGGCGAGGGAGGCTTGTCTGTTGCTGGTTTACCAATTTTTTTTTATTTTCCTTGCTGTAAGGGAGGAACATTGCTGAATCTGGCAACTATGCCGATATGCTTTCTTTCCTGCTCTGAAGTGATTTTGGTTTTAGTTTGATTCAAATATATAGTTCAGAGCAGTGACCCAAAATACCTGAATTGAATGGTTGCTTTATTTCTGAGGTTGTTAGGAGTGGGATTCTACCAGTTCTCACTGGTTCTATAGAACCGGATGTTAACGTTTCTGTTAGTTCAGAGAACTGGTGCAACAGGCTGGCTGGACCTGCCCCTCTCCGCCTGCTCCTCTGCTCCCAGAACCAGTTTTTGTTATTGTGCATGCACGACATTGTGTGCATGCGCGACATGCCTGAAGCCTGCTTTTTCCCGTCAGGCCAGCCATTGTTGCCTGCTTTTCACTGTGGCAGAGCAAAAAGATTACAAGTCCCCCTCCCTTCGGGAATCAGTTGAATCCTATTTCTCTCTGCTGCCCAGGAGCCATTTCCAAAGGAAGGGGGACTTGCAAGGTTTTTGCTCTGCCAGGAGCAGCTCTCCCAGCAGCATGGAGCTGACACAAGCCTCTGCTGATCTGCCTTATCACAGGTAAGCCTGCGAGTCATGCTAGCCCTTCCCCCACTGTCCCCGGGGATCCCCTGGCCTTGCCCAGCCTACCTAGCTGTCCCCCCAACATTCCTGGGCTTGGCTGGCTGGCTTCCCTGCCAGCTTGGCCCCATCCCACTGGTGCCGTGGGCTGGAGCCTACCTAGCTGTTCTCCCAATGTCCTCCAGTTCGGCTGGCTGGCTTCCCTACCGGTGTGGCCCCATCCTGCCAGTACCACTGCCTGGGGCCTACTGGGCTCGGGTCCCCGGGCTCGGCTGGCTGGCTAAGATGCCACACGGTGCTCTCCTACCATGTGACAGACTGGTTGGGCGGCAGATCTGGTTGCCACCCGTAAGCAGCATCATCACTACAATGTCTCTGCAGCTTGCTTCTCCCGGGGGCAAAATGGGAGGCAGCCAGGTCCGCTGCCTCTGCTTCCCTTGGAGATGCTTTCAGAGGGCTGCGGGGGGGGGGGGTGTGCTCATACTTTAAAGCAGCATGCTTTATATTGTGCACCCATCGCTGCATGCTTAAAGCAGCAGGGCCATGAGCACCCCCCACCTCAATGATTGCAAACACACACACACACACACACACACACACACACACACACTCACTCTCTCACACACACACACACACACACACACACCTGGTTTGGGACGAACTGTGATCCTGCGAGCTCCAGTCAGCAGCGTGTGGTGGGAAAAAGAAAGAAGGGAGGAGGAGGGGGTGGTGTACAACTGCAACAGGACTGCCCCCCACCCCAGATGTCTCTGTTCCACTCAGAGATGCTTTCAGAGGGCTGAGGCAGCTGCTTTAACTCCTCCCTGCCACTTTAAAGCCTGACACTTTAAGCGTGAGCACCCAGTCCCTCAGCCCTCTGAAAGCATCTCTGAGTGGAACGGAGATGGCTGGGGTGGGGGTTATTCAAGATCCTGTTGAACGCTACCTCCTCCTCCCCCCTTTCTTCCTTTTCCTGCCATCCACTGCTGACTGGAGCTCACAGGATCACAGTTCATCCCAGACTAGGTGTGGGGGGGAGAGGGAAAGAAAGGAGGGAGAGAGAGAGTGAAAGAGAGAATTCCACCCTTGGGTGGCTACCCCTAGAGTGTTAGAGATGAAAGGAATAATGGGGTCCTATAGAAAGTCAGAATACAGGCACCTGGTTGCATTAGGAACCTTTTGTTTACAATATCTGTAAATTTGGAATTTTCCCTTCTGTGCTACAAATTCATTTTTGTTAAGAGCATGGGATGTTTGATTGTTACATTTCTGAAGTGTTTTTTGTTTGTTTGTTTGTTTTTTTGCATTTGAGGAACAAAGAGAGAAAGGGTAAAGAAGTATTCATCCAGAATTGAAGGTTGGGCTCCAGAGGAGAAGGAGCATCTTTGGGACTGAAACTCATGTACTGTAGATACAATAAGAAGCATCAGTTGGGTCTAGGAAGGGTCACCAATCTGAAACGTTAAAGGCTGCATGATTCTGCAGCCCTCAGTAGGATGATTCCTTCCTTCCTTCCTTCCTTCCTTCCTTCCTTCCTTCCTTCCTTCCTTCCTTCCTTCCTTCCTTCCTTCCTTCCTTCCTTCCTTCCTTCCTTCCTTCCTTCCTTCCTTTCTATT
>NW_020717948.1:0-26835 GCF_900518725.1 Notechis scutatus | reverse complement strand
ACTACTGCTGCAATACTCTGCTAGGGGTTAATCCCCAAACACTAACACAGTCTTTGACTTACAGCAATTCATTTAGTGGCCAAAGTTGCAATGTCATTGAAAAAGTGACATATGACCATTTTCCACACTTATGACCATTTTAGCATCCTCACTGTCCCGTAACTGAGATTTGGATGCTGGGCAACTGGTTCATATTTATGACGGTCGCAGTCTCCCCTTATCACATGGGCCCCTTTTGCAGCGTTCTGACAAGCAAAGTTCATGGAGAAGCCAGATTCACTTAACAACCAAGTTATTCATTTAATAACTGCAATGATTCAGTTAACATCTGTGGGAAGAAAATTTGTAAAATGGAGCAAAAACTCACTCAATAAATGTCTCACTTAGCAACAAAAAATGTGGGCTCAATTACGATCATAAGTCGAGGACTACCTGTATTTATTTCTCTGGGCTTTGGAGATCCTGCCCTTTTGTATGCAGACCCTGGTTCTGTCCAACTAAATCCCATGAACAATCCTGAAAATGATCTTTAAAATGTTTGGTGTCCTGGAAGAATTTCTGACCTGAAGAGCTTTCAGAATGGACACCAAAAAGGGGCCTTGGGGATTTTCCAGCTGAATCGATTTCCCAGCAGCATTTTATTCATTTTCTTTTCTTTTAACTCTTTTAACCCGCTTAGAAGCTGTGTTTTTTTCCTGTTCATTGGGCAGCCTGAGAGTCTCTTCCGTGTTTGTATTTTGACAATGGAAACTAAACGGTGACTTAATGTGATTTTCCCCCTCCTTGTTAGTAAAGTTTCATGTCTTGTGAATTGAGCCTGTCCTCCAAGGAAGGGCTGGAAAAACTCGAATGATCCTCAGTCAGGAGTTTGCATGATGAAAAGTGAAATAATTTTGTGTGTTTAATCTTTGGTTCACCAGAGGGGCTTGAAAGGTGACAGGACCCTCCCCACAGAGGATGAGTTTAGGGAGAGGACCCCAGCTGAGCCCCCCAAAAAATCATGGGTGTTTTCAGCAGGAACTCCCAATCAGGCCCAGTGGGGTTAGAGGGTGGGGGCAGGGTGGAGAGGCCCCCTGGGTTTCTATAGGGCGAGGGGAATTAGAATAGGATAACTGAGTTGGAAGGGACCTTGGAGGTCTTCTAGTCCAACCCCCTGCTTAGGCAGGAAACCCTACACTTCAGACAAATTGTTATCCAAGATCTTTTTAAAAACTTCCAGTGTTGGAGCATTCACAATTTCTGGAGGCTTCACTGATTAATTGTTCTAACGGTCAGGAAATTTCTCCTTAGTTCTAAGTTGCTGAATTCTGGGAATTGAAGTCCAAATGGCTGAGTCTGAGGAACTCTGTTTTAGGCCGTTGAGAGTCCCTGATCATGGGCAGAGTTTAGTAGCCAGGATCACAATCCCCTCCCAAGTTGGCTGAGGGGCATTTATGCCTGACAAAGTGCAGGATCAGCCCCAGAGGAGGAAAGGTTTTAGAGCGGCTTCTGCAGAAAGTGAAGGGTGAGATTCAGAGGAAATCTGGTCCAATGGAAAGCGTCCGTGGATGATGGTTTCAGGGCCCTAACTGGGTTGCTGGAATGAAGCAATCTTGGGATAATCCCAGTGAAATTCTCTGTGGAATGAGGGGGAGCCCCTCTGAGTCCTGGGTTCAAGGCCGATTCCTGCTCAGACTGCTCAACTCTGGGAGGGGAGGTTTTTTTTTCCAGCAATGGGAAGGGGGACAGGAGGAAGATCTGGGGTCTCCGTGGCTTCATTGCTGCTCCTTTCCCTTTTCCTTCCCACTTTTGGGTTTCCCCTAAGGATCCCATGGCTCTACCTTCCCCTCCCCCGTTTTATAAAATCTCCCCTAATATCTGCAGCTATAAACCATCCACTTTGGCCCTTAGATTTTTTTTCTCCTGTGAATGGAAATTTGGGGTGTCCAGGTGGGGTTTCCTGCTGCTTTTGAGCTCCTGGGGGGGGGAAATCCCCCCTTTTCCCTGTGGGGCCACTGCAGCCTCCTTGGGGCAGAGACTGAGCAGCCCAGAAGGGGGTTTGAGGGAGGCCTTGATGGAAGAGGGGAGGGCACAATTGAGGGCAGGTGAAGACCTTCCCTGCCCTCCAACCCTTCAGGCCCTCCAGAAGCTGCTTCTTTCCCTCTCAGTTGCTCCCTCATTCCACCTCCTGCCTCCTGTCCCACCATCTCCCCCTTCCTTCCCCCCTTCCTCCTCTGCCCCCCCCCCACATCTCTTCCTCTTCCTCCTTCCTCCCCAGAGCCTCAGGTGGGAGCCTCCGTGGGATCAGGGCCCTTGACTGAAGCCCCCTAATTCTCCCCCTCTGGGTCCTTTCCAGGCGCCTCCTCCCACTCCCTGAAGTATTTCTACACCAGCATCTCAGACCCCAGTCAGGGGCTGCCCCAGTTTGTCACTGTGGGGTACGTGGACGGTCAGGTCTTTGTTCAGTACGACAGCCACAGCCGCAGGATGCAGCCTCGAGTCTCCTGGATTGAGAAGTATGTGGGGAAGGAGGATCCCCAGTACTGGGACAGAGAGACCCAGATATCACATGGCCACGAGGAGACGTTCAGAAGAAACCTGGAGACTGCGAGGGTTCGCTACAATCAGAGTGAAGGTGAGTGATGGGTCTGGTGGCTCCTCCGGCCCCATATTCCCCTGCCCAGGAACCAGAGGGGGGAGAAAGGGGGGACAGCCTCCACATCATTTAAAAAGTCTTTTTTTATATGTTTATTCTTTTATTTTAATCAATATAAGATTGTCCTTGCCTCCATAGCTGACATTTTCTGCCAACTGCAGTTAATATAAACATGTTTAAAGTTCTCCATCTGTCTTTCTGAATGATGATGCGGATATTTATATAAACTGAGGTTAAAAAGAGACTGAAATCTTCCCTCCCCCCATGACAGTTGGAGGGTCCAGGCCTTGGTGGATCTCCTGCTGTGGGGGGACAAAGAGAATCACAGATCCCCCCTCCCCCCCAAAAGAGGGAGGTGGATCCTAAGGAAATCCTGGGGTAAGCAGTTCCTCCTCTTTCTGTCTGTTTCCACCCCAGAGAAATGAGGGATCGAGTGGAGATCCACCTGGGGAGACTAGATCCCTTTCATTCTCTTCCTTTTTGGAGGGAGGAGTGGGGCCCAAATGCCAGGAGCTTCTTCTCATCCTCCAGTGGGAAGGAGAGGCCAGGAGGCCCAAATGGGGTGGGGGGCTCTTGGAGGGAGGGGTGGTCACAGGGCCAGGATCCTCCCAATCAGATAGAAAAGAAAGGATCCTTCATTTGGGGCCCTTCCAGAGTCTCTCAGAGCCGTCATGGCTTCCCATCCTTGGTCCTTCAGGCTGAACTCCTGCCCTGCCCTCTTGGTGGGGCTGCCCTGGAGGGGGGAGACTCTTTCTTCAGAAGCCCCCCCCCCATTCTGCCATCTTTCAAGGAACCTTATTTGGGGGTGGGGATGCAAGGAAATCTGGGTGTAAAGATAGGCTGCTTTTGGCTGAGGTAAACCTTCTCCACAAACCTCAGCCATTTCCCCTCCTTTCATCCCAAGGAGGGGCAGCCCCCAATTCTTCCACCCTTTCCTTCCCCATCCCCTCCAGGGAGACCCCAGAGCTCATCCAATCCTGGCCCTGAGCCCCTCCGGATCCCCCCAGATCCCTCCAGGCCCCCTGCTGGCCTCCCAGGGGAGCAGAGCTGGACCCAGAGGGCTCCCCCTGGTGGAGGAAGGATGAAGGAGACTGGCCAGAGTGGGAGGGGAGCCTCCTTTCCAGGCTAAACAGCCCCCAAAGCCCCTGTTTAGCCCCATTCCTCAAAGGGAGGCTGCTTCCACCCTCCCATCGCCTGAGCCGCCTCCTCTGGACCTTCCCCAGCTCCCTCCGGTCCTTTTCTGAGGTCTTTTGACCAGAAACTGCAGACAATATTCCAAATGTGGAGGCACCCTTGATTCATGTAAAAGTTTATGAAAGTAGCCTCTGTGTTTTCAATACTATTTTAATGTTCCATGATATCCTGTTTGCCTTTTAAATTTTTTATAAAATTTGTATTAAACCTTTTAACAAAAAAAAAAAGCTAATAGAAAGTAACATAAAGTAAAGGAGATAAAAAGAAAGAAATCAAGGAAAAATTAAAAAGTACAAGAAAAGAAAACAAAGAAAATAAATACAGAAAAAAGATACAAAGAAGTGATTGGTGATATTCTCCACGGCAGTTCTAAATATAAATGTGTTTTAGCCCTTCTTAAGCAGCCTTCCTCAACCTTTTGACCCTGGACAAACCCTTGAACTATTTTTCAGGCCTCGGGGAAGCCCTGAACATCCAGCCTCAAAGATGGGCTGAAATTGTTTGATGCTTAGACTTGTAGAGATGCATTAATAGTGTTCTTACACTAAATATAAAAAAGGAAACTTGCCTTTTCAATGTGATCCCTGTGTTAGCTCTGAGATTAGCTGCCAAGAAATAAAAAGGAATGGAAGGGAGGTGGAGGAATTGGAAAGTTCAAGGTTATTCTGTATGTCACATTAAAAAATTCCAGCTGCAGTTAATTGGTTCTCGTGATTAATGACGTGTAGAAGTGGGAGGAGAGAAGGTGGATTTTGTGAAACATGCTGAAAATGACTTTCACTTTTGGAAATGCCATAGATGTACCAGAGCTGTTCCTAATAAATCAGTTGGAGATTATACTTGTCTCGGAGTGATTGATTACCATGGACAATTTCTGGATGCCTAACATTCATTTCCAAAAGTTCACTTTTCTTTTCTAAAGGGGTTTGGCTGATACCCCAGAGGTTTTTCCCCAGAGATGGATAAAAATCAAAAATCAGCCCAAAGTGAAGATGTGCAAGAGGGGACTTGCGGGGGGGGGGGGGGGCAGGGCACTAGCTGGAGCTGGCAGCCCCTGTTTGTAGGAGATGATGGATGCCTTCAGTAGGACAGTAGAGGAAAAAGATTTGGGAGCTATACCGAAGCATTTCAGCTCGAAGGAATGTTACAACCCAGATTTAACCAGATTGTCTGAAGAAAAGTCTTCCTCCAGCCCCATGCCTCCAGCTATTGAACCAGATTGGAGGGAAGAGAGACACCTCAAGGGGACATCCTCCAGGGTTATTCTGGGAGTCCATTGATGGCAGATTTACCACAACAGTTCCATACTTTAAAGGTGACAGGCTTGGTCTCCCAGCCTGCTTGGACGAGTGGAAGCCTGAGATAACCCATTTTCTCTTATCCAAGTATCTTGAGGGATGAGGAAGACTACACAGATGCCAGGTGGAGAGGCCCAGAAAGAAGCATCGACTTATAGAGGTATGTTGCAGCCTCCAAGGCAATCCCCTCATTTCCCAGAAGGAATATTACTCCCTGCATAAAGTATCCCTCCAGGGTGGGGATTTTATCCAGGACAGGGGTGGATTCAGTGCCAATGGCAGCCAGCACCAACAAAGTCCTGGTCTGAAGTGGGGTTGCTCAGACAACAGACAGCAGTCACTTCCCCTCCACCTGGGCAGGGAACCAGGCCACACCCATCTTCCTCATGGCAACCACAATTTCAACCCCAACCTGAAGCAAGGCCACAGGGACCCCTATTCCAGAGAGGCACCACCCAGCCAGGCTTCAGGGGCCCTGCCCAGCCTAGATATGCCACCCGCCCGGCTCCTTTCATTCCAGTTCAGCCTGCAGGAGCCTGGCCTGTACCACCTCCCCAACCACAGCCTAGGTTGGACCAAATACCTTTAAGACTGTATTTGATGGCCGCCATGAACATTTCAATTACTTCCTCACTCAAATCCGATCCCATATAGAACAATTTGGAGATCAATACGTCACAGAGCGCAATTTGGTTATGGCCATAACAGACAGGATGAATGAAGGGGATGCTTCAGACTGGGTGGTCCAACTACACCACGAACAAGCCCCCGAATTACACGATGTCAATGGATTTATTTGATTATTAAGGCTCAGATTTGAAAATCCAGACAGGGTGGCAGAGAATGAAGATAAGTTAATGGAAATGTAACAAGGCAAAAGACCCTTGTCAAATTTCATTTGGGACTTTAGAAGGGTCGCAAGTCACCTCATGGAATTGGCCTGAAAGAATGACTTTACACTATTTTAAAAATGCCATTGCACCAGAAGCAAAGAAGGCCTGTGACATTAGGGGAATACCGGAGACCTTACAAGCATAGTATGCCACCTCCCTCAGCTTAGACCGCAGCATCAACCCACACAGGAAACCCCTTCCGGCGGGTCCGCCTAAGAGAATTGTGGCTAGGAGACTGCTGGCCAGACCAACCGAAGCTGCTTGTACCCAACCCAATAGGGTGCTGAAATGTTACCGCTGTGGCCAAGACGGCCATAGAGCAGCAGACTGCCTGGCCCCTGCTCCTGTACCACAAGTACCACAGTCGAAGTCTAGTACGGCTGGTAGAGGTCAGAAAAATCAAGGAAGACCTCCAGACATTAGCTGGTTTTCTAGACAGAGCTGGGAAAGTCCCATCTGCGCAGATGGGAGCAACAGACAGCCAGACCGACACCACGTCCCCGAGAACCCAACCAGTAAAGACAACCCAATGGTGAGTGATCCCATCATACCTTTTACAGTCAAGGTCAAGTTAGTGGTACCGAACACGGGGGAGGATGGGGAGGTAGAAGCCATCATTGATACTGGGTGCTCTAGATGCCTTATCGGACTCCCTATTGTTGAACAGTTGGGCATAAAGACTAACCCACTAAAACTCCCAATCAGATTTCAGCAAGTGGATGGGACATTAATTGGGGTGACCCCAGCCACCCAAATGACAGAATTGATCAAGATGGAATTAGGGCCCCATCGCGAACTAATACGCTTCATAGTGGCCCCCAGGATGTCGGAATCAATCATATTGGGACTTGCTTGGCTAGACAAATGGGCCCCTACGATCAAATGGGAGGATGGATTCAGGAAAATCCTCACTGGACCAGGCCCATTGCCCTCTCTTCCTCCCACTACAAAACCACCAGTCAACTTGAACCCAAAACCTGAGCCAACATCCATAGCATCCCACCTTCTACCAGATAACCCCCAGATACCCGACCAATACAAAGACTTGGCTGAAGCATTCTGTGAAGAAGAGTGTAATGTTTTACCTCCCCATCGAGCCACTGATTGCGCCATAGAATTAGAACCCAGGGCGAAACTATCAAAACCAAAGGTATATTCTATGACACCTGCTGAAATGACTGAATTAAGGAAATACATCAACCAAAATTTGGACCAAAGTTTTATTGAACCTGCCAAATCAAGATTAGCTGCCCCAGTGTTGTTCAAAGAAAAGAGGGATGGCGGGTTGAGATTATGTGTCGATTTTAGGGGCATGAACGCCATGTGCATCAAAAACATGTACCCTCTCCCCCTCATGAAGGACTTATTGAACCACCTGTTGACAGGCAAGGTATTCACCAAGCTAGATCTCAGAGAAGCTTGCTACCAGGTCCGCATCAAAGAGGGACATGATTGGAAAACAGCTTTTAACTGCCCTTTGAATAGTTTCCAATTCAGAGTCATGCCTTTCGGACTTCAGGGGGCTCCCGCAGTGTTTATGCACCTCATCAATGAGGTGCTACACCCGCACCTTTATCAGGGGGTCCTTGTATACCTGAGTGATATCCTTATCTTCAGCGAAACCATGGAAGAACATGTTCAGTTGGTCCGACAAGTCCTAGAAAAACTAGCCACCAAATTATATGTGAAACTCTCAAAGTGCGAATTCCACAAGAAGACGCTGGATTATTTAGGCTACTGAATATCAAACATGGGAATTGAAATGGACCCTGGAAAGGTAAAAGCAGTGCTGGACTGGCAACCCCCCAGAACCCGAAAACAATTTCAAAGTTTTTTAGGTTTTGCCAACTTCTATAGACAATTCATTCCGTCCTTTGCTGAAGTTGCCCTCCTGTTAATGGAGTTATTAAAAACGGGCCTGTCACCCACCAAACCAAAGCCAAATCAACCCCTGGCTTGGACATGGACTGTCAGAAAGCTTTTGAGACCTTAAAACGTCTCTTCGCAGCTGAGCCCATCCTCCAACACCCAGATGCAACCAAGCCTTTTATTGTCCAAACTGATGCGAGTGATGTAGCGGTGGCAGCCATTCTGCTGCAAAAAGACTCTCAAAACTGGCTGATGCCTTGCGCTTATGTGTCCAAAAAACTGATGGACACAGAACGAAGATGGGTAGTCTGGGAGAAAGAAGCATTCTCCGTACGATGGGCTTTATAAACTTGAAGGCATTTTGTAGAAGGGGTGCAGGAGCCCTTTGAGGTATGGACTGATCATAAGAACCTCGAGGCTCTAAAGACCCCTAGGAGAGTATCTCCCAAACAAGTCCGATGGGCCCAATACTTCAAGCGGTTCAAGTTCAACATTAAATATATCCCCGGAGGGAAATAGGTATTGGTGGACGCCCTGTCCAGAAAGCCTCAGTTTGACAGCCACTGAGAGGAAATAGTAAATTATCAACAAGAAAATTGGGCTGAGTTATTACCTTTTGCAGAGGTTGCTTACAATAATGCAGTACATAGCAGCACGGGATTGACTCCATTCCAAATCAACACTGGAATGGACTTTGTCCCGATGCCAGAGTTACCTAGACAACCTCCCACATCCATGTCTCTAACAGAATGGATGAACTCATTAAAGAAAGGGTGGGAAGATACAAAAAAAGCTTTGACCGAAGCTGCAAAAAATTATAAAAAACAGGCAGATAAACATAGATCCCTTCAACCACCCTTTAAAGCGGGAGACAAAGTATATTTGTCAATCAAGTATCTTAGATTGAAACTGCCCAGTAAGAAACTGAGGCTAAATTCTTGGGTCCGTTCCCAATTTCAAAGAATCAATCTGGTCACTGTCCAATTAAGTCTCCTTCGACTGTTAGGGAAGATTCATCCAGTGTTCTATTGTAGTTTACTAAAACCAGCTACTACATCAATGATAAGACCAGTGCCAATTGCTCCCCTTGACCCATTAACGTTACGGGGGAAACACATTATGAAATTAAGAAAATTCTCGATTCTAGATTACACCGTGGACGACTGCAATATTTGGTTTTATGGAAGGAATACCCTCTCTCAGATGCTAGTTTGGCAAAGAGTTGGGATGTTCATGCTGATCAATTGGTTAACCAATTCCATGAGGATTTCCCCCACAAACCGAAGGGTCCTCGTGGATGAGGAAGAGGGGGTTAAGGACAATGTATTAACGCCTGTATCTGTTTTGGTTGTTTTTCTTTTAGGAGGAGAAGTTTTCAAGGGGGGACGCCTGTCAGCTCTGAGATTCAACTGCCAAGAAAAAAAAAGGAATGGAAGGGGGGGTGGAGGAGTTGGAAAGTTCAAGGTTATTCCGTATGTCGCATTAAAAAATTCCAGCTGCAGTTAATTGGTTCTCGTGATTAATGAAGTGTAGAAGTGGGAGGAGAGAAGGTGGATTTTGTGAAATGCGCTGAAAATGACTTTCACTTTTGGAAATGCCATAGAAGTACCAGAGCTGTTCCTAATAAATCAGTTGGAGATTATACTTGTCTCGGAGTGATTGATTACCATGGACAATTTCTGGATGCCTAACACCCAGTCCTTTCTTTTTGCTGCACAAATATTCAAATCTGTGCCAAATTTGAGATAAGAAAATACAGATTTTATCTTCAACTGAAAAAAAAAAAATTCTGTCTTTGCTTTTGATGCTTCTGAAATAAGACCGAACTTGTTCTTAGATGTTGAAACCAGCAGCCAAATATTTAGTGCCTTCTTGTGAATGGCAGGAGATTCTTATTGGACAGAAAAAAAAAAGAACTAGTCTTCCCATGGAAAGATCAGGGAATCTCCTCTCAAGGGCAGGATCAGACTGCACCTCACGAGGATCTTCCTCTTCCTCCAAAGGGAAGTTCTCAGGCTGAGCAGCAGATGCAGAGAAAGGATCCCTTCCTGGGTGTGGAAAGGGAGGGAAAGAACTGGTCAGTTTAATTCAACTGTACTTACAGGTAGTTTCCCCTTAGATTTGAGAGTTTCTGGCATCCTTTCTCTCTCTCAAGGCCAAACAGAAGTAGAAACATTTCAGGATTTCCTTTTGGTTTTTTTCAAGCATATGGTTTTCTTTTAAATCCAAGAATCTGGTCACTTGAAGTTGAAATATCTTCTCCAGGGCCTTGCAGAGCCTGTAAACTTCAAACTTATTTTGAAGGTCAATAACCCTTTGGGTGTCCAGATCAGACTGGGCCACTTGCTGCTGTGGCTAAGGAAAATATTCCTTTGTGGCCCTTCAAGGCTTCATTCCCACATTGCTCTAAACCCTGGTTTGTTGCCAGTTAGGCCAAAGTGGGAACCAGCCCTTGTGACTTGGTTTCATTTGTGGATATAGACCAAGATTTATGGTCACAGGGATCCCTGCAAGCTTTTGTGTAGATTGACCAGATCCTCTTTGAGGCCATGAGATTCTCAGTCCCTCTTAGCAGCCGCAGATTCAGGCAACTTTTTTCTCTCTCTGGGATCCCTTCCTTTCCCCCCAAGAGTCTCCCCTGCAGAGGAACAGCAGAAGGAAAGATGGAAATGTCTCTGTCCCTCCGTTTATTCTGTGACTCCCCCTTTTCTGGGTCTCCCTTGGGATCCTCTGCTGTCTTTTCCAGCTTCTCCTTTTTCTTGGGGAGGTTCAGGGGATCCATCCTGGGGGGGAAATGCAGGGAGGCAGGTTGAGGGAGGGGAGAAGGGCGGATAGTGATGGGGGCTTTCTTTCCCTTGAACTCTAGGGAGGAAATGGGGGTGTCAGTGCCTGTGTCAAGGTCCCTGCAGAGAGGGAGGGTCTCTGCCTATCTCCAGGACTCCCCAAACCATCATCTTGTCCCTATTTCAGGCCTTCACACATTGCAGTGGATGTATGACTGTGAGCTCCAGAGAGACGGGAGCAGAGAAGGGTTTATGCAGTATGGCTATGAAGGGAGGACCTTCCTCACCTTCGACAAGGAGACCCTCACTTGGGTGGCTCCCGTCCCCCAGGCCCAGATCACCCAGAGGAAATGGGATGCTATTCCAGGATTGAATCAGAGAAACAAAGCCTACCTGGAGGAAACCTGCATTGAGTGGCTGCAGAAGTACCTGTCCTATGGGAATGAGACGCTGCTGAGGACAGGTGAGCATCTGACTCCAGGCTGGACTTTCCTCCTTTATGGCCAGATTTCTCTGACACATTCAGCCCCTTTGGGTCCCTTGTCTGGAGCCTGTTTGCCCTGGTGGGAATCCTCCTCCTCCCCTTCCAGCCCCTCTTGCAGGACACGGGAAGCCCTGTTTGGTTCCCATTGCCAGGAAGCGATTCATTGGACCAGGAAATGCAGCCCCTCCCTGGCAGGAAAAGCCCTTCAGGGTGTCCTGTTCACTGCCCACAATGAGGCAACCATTTGGGGCTATTCAGTGAAACCCCCATTAGCCAAACTGTAGTCAAGAGTGATGGGCTCCCTTAATTTCCCCCCATGAACTCTCCTTCCCCCCACATCCCACAGGGGGCTCCCTCCCCGTCTTGCACCTGATTGGGGCACCTCCCATGCCCACCACTGTGGGGGCTCCTCTTCTGCCCTTCATAAGACACCATCAGAGCCCCCACTTGGGCAAAGAAGCCCATGGATGAGGGGTTCTCTTTCCAGGGAGGGGGGATCCCCCATAGTTTGTGTAGATCTTTCTCTTAAACCTCAAACAGGTTCCCTCAATTCTGACTTAGTGACTCTTTCCTCAAAACGGCCCCCTCCCCACCTTCAGGAACACCCCCTCACCCCACAGGGGGGCCCACATTATGACCTTTTCCTGTCATTTGTTATTAATTCACCATCTAGACCACCCCTCCCCCTCTTGGCTCTTTGATCCCTCCAGGATCAGCTGGTTGAGATTAGGATCAAGGGGGGAATCCACCCCCCCCCTCAGATTGCCAACAGCCCCTCCCTGCCAGGGAGGACCTTCTCTCTCTTCCATTGGCATCACCTCCCTCTGCCCTCCCCCCCCCTTTTGAGAGACAAAATCTGTTTTCCAAATAGATCAGTGAGAAACTCCAAAATCCCTGAGCCCCTTTTTGCTCTGATTCTGGCTCTCTTGCTCATAACATTGTGGTTGTGTCCCTTGGAAAGAGGCCTGGAGCAGCCTCAGGTTCTGGGGAGAAGAAGAGGAACCAAGAAGTAGGGAGCAACTTTTGTGTTGTTGTGGTTGTCTTGAAAGGGAACTTAAAAGACCATCTCCACTCTCCCTCCCCTGAAGGGAGCAGCCCAAGATCAGTCAGAGTTCAAAGCAGTCAGAGAGGAATTTCCTTGGACCCTCAATTTGGGAAAATCAAGAGTTCTTGTGGTTGAGCATTTTCCAGATTTGGAGCATTTCCTGAAACTCTTGGAGATGCTACAGGTGTGAAGTATAAATCCTGGGGTTAAAATTAAGTGCTGGGAGATTTTCCTGCCCCTCCATGTTTCTCAGCCCCCCTTCCAAGCTCTGGAGGGGCTGAGAGTTAATTCTGGGGGTGCCGTTTCTACAGAGCCCCCAGGGGTGACGCTGGTGAGAGGCAAGACAGAGGTGGAGGATGGGATGGAGACGCACGTCTGCCGCCTGGATGGCTTCTACCCCAGGGAGATCGATGCCTTCTGGACGAGGGATGGGGTGGTCTGGCAGGAGGACACCCTCCATACGTCTGTGGCCCCCAACGCAGATGGGACCTACCACTACTGGCTCAGCATCTGGATCGACCCCAAAGAGAGGGGCCGCTATCGGTGCCACGTGGAGCACGACAGCCTGCCGGAGCCTCTGGACCTGGCCCTGGAAGGTGAGAGGCTGCAGGGAGGAGAAGGCTGGGCTGTTTGGCAGGCTGGGAGGTGGTGGGAGAGGAATCTGGTCCCAGATGTGTCCAGATGTGAGCATACCTGAGATTTCATCCAGTGTTTTTCCAGTGTTTGAGGTTGGTGCAGCTGGAGGGACCAGAGCATAGAACTGACTTCAGGGGATGGAAACTACAGATTCTCCCTCGAGCCACTCGGAGCATCCAGAGAGTGGGAGGTGCTTCAGAGTCCTCTCTCACAGGCTGAGCTTTAATTGAGGAACGCTCCACCTCCTCCACGTGACTTCGTGCAGCGTTTCCCAGCTTTTGCTCAGCCTCGGAGAGACAGGCTGTTCGTAGTCAGGCTCCTTGGCCGTTTCAGAACTCTTTCTATTCGATCGCTCAAAAGTGTCAGCAACAGGTTTGATTTTCTTCCTTAGCCCCTGCGCAAGTGTTTGGGATCTAGAGGAGCATTTCTCTTGCCCCTAGGGGCATTAAAGCGGGCGGGCTTGCAGCGCCTTCGCGCTACCCCCCCCCCCGACATCCTCGATCCAAATTGCCTCTCTGCCTCCTTCCACGCCGCCCGGGCGGCTCGTTATCTTGTGCCTACGAGCGCTGTTGGTTTTCCCCCCACCCAAACGCCGATCGTGCAGGAGAAGCAAAATCTCTCCTGTGCGGCCCCTCTCGGTGCGCTGAGCTAGCCGGAGGAGCTTATTTCCGCCTCGAGAGGCCCCGACGCTTGCTCAGCTTGCGGCCGCCATTTTGGGCGCCGCCTCGTGGTCAGGCACCATCTTGTCTTGCTGAAATACAGAAGCTGCGGTCGACCTAGCCTCATCTAGACCCTCTGGGTCATGAACACAGCCTGTAATTCAGACGCTGCCATACCTGCTCTGGTTTAGCTCTCTGTTGGCCTTCCCGCAGCCTTCTCGGGGCAAAGTTAGCAGTACTCCCCCCCTCCAGTTGTTGCCTGGAGGACAACTGCAAGAGGCCTAGCTACCCCTGGCCTCAGGCATTCATTTGGTTAATTTGGACATTCTTGAATCCTGTTCAGCTTTCGTTTCTCTTTGGCTTCAGTTCAAATTATTTAGTTATGTTAAAATAATAATAATAATAATAATAATAATAATAATAATAATAATAATAATAATAATAATAATAATATTTAAAAGTATAAAAAATATCGAATAAAGACATATATAAAAATATATATATTATATATATATATATATATATATATTATATACTTTATTACTCATTTCAGTAAATATCTCTATAATTGCTATTACATCACGTATTAAATTCCAAAAGGGGGCGTGGGCCAGCTTCAAGAACACCCGGCCTTTGTTGTAGGCCGAATCCTAGGCGAGCCAACCGCCTCTAGCGAATTACTACGTTTATTACTTCTTAAAATGGCAGATGACAATTCTTCCAAACGTCCTTCTCTGAAGGCTAAGTCGAAGTCTCACCATTTGCGCAGGCAGGCTAAGGAACCGTCCAAAGCCTCCCAGAGGGATGCCTTAAGGCGCCATAAGGCGTTGGAGAAGGAATTCGATAGGCGTTCCAGGGAGTCACGTTCGGTGCCTCCAGCCCTCCCACCTTCCACTCCCTCCACCTCTAATCAACCCCCCCTCCTCCAGACCTCTCTTCCCGATCCAGGTGCAGTTCTCCCCAGGGTCATCAGGCCCTGGGATCAACGACCAGACGGACACCACACTCCTACGGCCGCTGGTCTGCGCCAAGAGGAACCTTCTGCAGTAGAGGTTCCAGCACACATGAGAGCATAGATGGAACTGGCTATCCGCCAGGGAATTGCGGAGGGTCTCCAACAAATGGCCAGACCCCGCTTCTCCCCGAGGACCCCCGAACACGAGTCTCTCTCCGTCAGATCCCTTCCAAGATCGGACCCTCCGATCGGTCAGGTATTCTCACAGAGGGATAGCCCTCTTCCAGAAAGGGAGAAGGAGGAGGACGAAGGGGACTTTGGTCATTTCGGAAAGGAGGAAGAGGATTACGAAATGGGATCAGCCCATTACAGTGAGCACCTTTCAGAAGCGGAGCCGATGGAGGGGGAAATGTCTGAGGATGAGGGTCTTACCCCCGACCAACCCACATTTGTGGGCCTGTTTAAGCCCCACCTGTACAAATCCCTCTCTTTAAGGTGAAAAACATCTCAGGCCTTTTCACCCAGTCCCCCTCTGCCCCCCCTCCTCATCGGAAGGCCCAGAGGATTCCATCTTTAAGCAGCCAGTGGTAGAGGCTGAGGTCATCCCGGCCCCGCCTATTTTTTCTGACCTGGTGGCTAAGCAGCTGGCTTCCACAGGGGCACCCCCCGCCCCATCCAGCCAGGATAAGAGGTCCTTCAACCTCGACTCTGACTTTACTAGCCTTCTAGATATTCCTGAGGTTGATGAGCCCATTGTTGGTCTAGCATCCTCCTCCACCCCCAGTGAAGCTTTGCAAGCTCTGAAACCAGAGGACAAGCGGGCGGAACTGGCGTTGCGCTGGGCCCACCAATCCGACGCTTGGGCCATTAGATCGGCCACGGCCGCCTCCTTTTTCACCAGGTCCTCCATCCGGTGGCTTCGGCAATTAAGACAACACGTCCCTACCTCTAACGTGAGGGCACACCAGGATATAGCTAAGCTGGTGGCTGCAGCAGAATTCTCAGCCAACACCACCTACCAGTCGGTGAAGTTCTCCACTAGAGCCATAACTTCACACGTCACAGCCCGTCGCCTGCTCTGGCTCAAACACTGGCAGGCGGACGTTAAAAATAAAGTCAAATTGGCCACCGCTCCCATCAAGGGAGACAAGTTATTTGGCCCAGCTCTGGAACCCCTGCTAGTCGAGGGTCGCAACAAGAAAAAATTTCTCCCCTCTCTTTTTCGGAGATCCGAGCCAAGAGTCCCTCAGCCCTTTTGGAGAGGTTCCTTCCGACCCTTCTATCAGCCACCCTTCCCGCCTAGGTACCCGAGACCCCCCTCCTTCCGACCATCCCAACCCCAGGATTGAGCCGACTCGGGCGACAGGAGTAGAAGGGGCGGCAGCTATAAGAGACCCTTTAGGGGATCAGGGGGAAGACCCTTCCGTCGTCCCAGATAGACCCCGTTCCTCGCTCCCCATTGGTGGCCGCCTCAGACATTTCGCTGACCAATGGGATGCCTCTACCTCCGATGCCTGGGTCAGAGACACCATCAGGTTTGGTCTCGCCCTGGAGTTTTGGTCTGCCCCCTCTGACTTTTTCATGACATCCCCCACTCAAGGGACCCCACCAAACGTGAATTGATGGATTCCGCTATCCGACATCTCCTCGACATTCAGGCCATCCAACCCATTCCACCCACTCAACGAGGACGGGGATTTTATTCTCACCTCTTCGTGGTTCCCAAGCACTCCGGGGGATGGAGAGTTATCTTAGACTTAAAATGACTTAATCGCCACTTGATCCATCGCAAGTTTAAAATGCACACCTTACAGTCTATCCTCCTGGGTACCAGGCAGGGGACGGGCTTTCCTCTATAGACCTTTCGGAAGCATACCTACATATCCCAATCCGGCCCTCCCACCACAAATTCCTCAGGTTTTGTTACAACAACCTCCGCTTTCAATATGTGGCCCTCCCCTTTGGTCTGGCATCGGCCCCAAGAACCTTTACCAAGGTTCTCGCGGCACTAGCGGCTCACCTCAGAAACCTTCCGGTATGCCTCCACTGCTACCTGGATGACATGCTCATCCTATATCCCTCCAGACACCAGGCAGAGAGGGACACCAGAGCTACTCTCTCTGCCCTCCAGGCCCACAGGTTCCTCATCAACTGGCAAAAGAGCCAACTGGCTCCATCCACCCAAATTACTCACTTGGAGGCTGTAATTGATTCGGTCTCAGAAAAGGTCTTTCTCTCTTCAGAGAGGTTCCTCAGTATCCAGAAATTGGTTAAACAGATTAGGCATTCAAACAGGGTAACTCTATTAGACCTCTCCAAATTACTAGGTAAAATGGTCTCATGCATTTCCATTGTTCCCTGGGCCTGTTTGCACAGCAGATCCCTACAGTGGTTCCTGCTCCCATTTCAAAGATCCGGCAGAAGCAATTCGAAATCCAAGGTCAAGGTACCTCCAAAGGTCCTCACGTCCCTCCTCTGGTGGACCAACCCCGCCATCAACAAAGGTCATCACTTCAAGGAGCCCCAGAGGCTCACCCTCACTACAGACGCCAGCCTATCTGTATGGGGTGCTCACGCCAACTCACTCACGGCACAGGGCAGATGGTCGAAGATAGAACAAAGATGCAGCATCAACTGGCTAGAACTTCACGCCATCCACCTGGCCCTGCGCAGCTTCCTCCCTCAGGTACGCGGACGTCATGTCCTTATTCTCATGGACAACGTCACGGCCAAAGCACACATCAACAGGCAAGGGGGCACCCAGTCCATTCAGTTGATGAGGGAGGCTGAACGTCTCTGCCGTTGGGCAGAGTCCAATCTCCTCTCCATAAAAGCAGAACATATCTCCGAAGTTTCCAACATCCAGGCGGACTGGCTGAGCACAGCCACGGTGGACCCATCAGAATGGCGCCTCCACCCATCCCTGTTCAAGGAGGCGTCCAGAATCTTTGGCCTACCGGTGGTGGACCTTTTTGCATCCCCGACCAACATGCAACTTCCAAGATTCTTCTCGAGATACCCGTCACACGGGTTGGAGAGCCACAATGCGCTACACTGCCCCTGGCCTCCATGGCTCCTTTACGCTTTCCCCCCACTAGCCCTAGTTCCCAGAGTGATACAGAAACTGATCCACGAGAAAGCAGATCTGCTCCTGGTGGCCCCTTACTGGCCCAGGCGCCCGTGGTTTGCGGACCTCCGCAACCTATCCATAGCGCCCCCCTGGAGAATCCCCCCGGACAGGATCTCCCTCTCTCAGGGGCCCCTCCTACATTCGGACCCCCAATGGCTCCAGTTAGCCGTCTGGAGGTTGAACGGAACCGCCTGAGGAGAGAGAAATTCTCCAGTCAAGTGATTGACACCATTCTAGCTGCCAGGCGGTCCTCAACCACGCGGATCTACGATGCCACTTGGAATAGCTTCTGCAGGTGGTGTCATAAATCCCAAGTTAATCCTCTCTCCCCCTCTATTGCTCAGGTCCTGGAATTCCTCCAAGAAGGCCTGCGCAAAGGGCTTTCCCCTAACACCCTGAGGCGGCAAGTCGCAGCCCTGACAACTGTCGTCTCTTGCGACAACTTTGGTTCCCTCTCCCACCACCCTCGCGTCAGGGCTTTCCTCAGAGGAGCCACCAACTTGTGCCCCCCGACTGTTCACAGGTATCCTACCGGGGATCTCAATAAGGTCCTTGTTTCACTCACAAGGCACCCTTTTGAACCTCTGAGGGAGTCCACCCTTCAGTTTTTAACCTTTAAGGTAGTGTTTCTGGTGGCCATTACATCGGCCCAGTGAGTATCGGAAATCGCAGCCTTATCGGTCAGAAAGGACCTCTGCATTTTTCACGCTGACCGGGTGGTCCTTCGACCCGACCCTACCTTCCTACCCAAGATCAACTCAACCTTCCACAGGGTGCAGGAACTAGTTCTTCCAAACTTTTGCCCCAGACCCTCGAGGGACAGGGAAATCCTTTGGCACACCCTAGATGTGAGATGGGCCCTGCGCATCTATATTAAGCGCACACAACCCTTGAGGAGGTCGGAATCCCTATTCCTTTCCTTTCAGCCCAAGACATTAGGTCACAAAGTATCCCCTTCAACCATCGGTCGCTGGATCCGAGCGACTATCTCTAGATGCTACCTGTCACAATCCCTGCCTGCACCCAGTGGAATAACAGCTCATTCCACTAGGAGTGTAGCTACCTCGGCAGCGTGGGCCACCCAGGCTCCAATCTCTAATATATGCCGGGCAGCTACCTGGGCTTCCCCGTCTCCCTTCATTAGGCATTACAAGATAGACGTGTATGCATCAGCGGAGGCCTCGTTTGGCAGACGAGTCCTACAGAGGGTCATCGATGACCCGGAGGGGCTTCCAACCCAGACGGAGTCCCTCCCGTAGGACTGCCAAGCTTTGGTATGTCCCACTCTCTGGATGCTCCGAGCGGCTCGAGGGAGAATGGGTGTTGGTTCTTACCTGATACGCCCTTTCTCGGCGAGCCGCGAGGAGCATCCAGCCCCACCTTAATTTTTCCGTCTGGTGGGGAATCTTGTTTCGGCCAAGGATCCACTAGTTAGTTAGGATGAGTACATAGCTTTTTTTTCTCGTCCTCGCAAAACTGGGGAACCCTGCATGGAGTCATGTGGAGGAGGTGAAGCATTCCTCAATTAAAGCTCAGCCTGTGAGAGAGGACTCTGAAGCACCTCCCACTCTCTGGATGCTCCTCGCGGCTCGCCGAGAAAGGGCGTATCAGGTAAGAACCAACGCCCAATCCCATCACAAGAGTTGGCTGATCCTCATGAAATGCCCTCAGATCCTCTCTTAGGCCTTCCCTGTTTCTTGCCCCCAGCACCAGAAACAGATTTCCTTTTGTTCACAATTCCTAAAGTAGAAGAATCAGGAGGAGTCTGGTTGCCCCTTTTCTGAAGGAAAATTCTCACTAAAATGGATGAAGTGCAGCCGACTTCAGGAAATTCAGAGAGTGGCTGGACTGATGCATCAGGAGCCAGAAAAGAGGCTTCCAAGTCTGAGTTTTTCCCATCAGAGACTAACAGGGTTTCCTGCTTTCAAGGTCAAACGGTCACTGTGTGTTGCTTCTCTAAGAAAGAAGTTGCACCTTATTTTATGATCTGATATGTGAATTCCTGAGGCTCAGCATAAAACCCAAGGAAAAAAAGCCCCCTCTCAAAGAGTTCTGTATATGCTCAGAAGTGTCCTTAATGTACACTGGACTTCCAAAGTGGCAAAATTCAAATTCATATTTTTTGTTATGATTGTCACCACGATACAAGAAATATTCAAATGTAATTGTTATGCTGATATCCCAGGCAAAATAAAATATTCCTTTTATTGTTGTTTATAGCAAGCATCAATGCACGAGTGGCATAATTGCTATTCAGTGGGAATCGTGAATTGCAAGAGAAATTTAAAGTTCCCTCCTCAAATCTCCCCCCCCCCCTACAAGCAATACCAATTTATATGCCTTGGGAAGACCATACTTGGAATTCTTCATCCAGTTCTGGTTGCCACAATATTGAAAAGATGTTGAGACTCCGGAAAGAGTGCAGAGAAGAGCAACAAATATGATTAGGAGATTGGAGGCTAAAATCTATGAAGAGCAGTTGCAGGAATTGGGCATTTCTAGTTTGATGAAAAGAAGGACTGGGGGTGACATGATACGTTCCAATATCTCAGGGGCTGCCACAGAGAAGAGGCAGTCAAGCTATTCTCCAAAGCATCTGAGGGCAGGACGAGAACCTATGTAGCTTTAAAGGGATTATTAATTTTAATGTTTTAGATAATGCTAAAAGCTTAACGGGATACAAAAGGGTTGATAATTAATGGATATGTAACTTAGAGGTGGCGCGCTTATACTGATATTTCAGGGGGGAAACCAATTTATAGAAGGAGTGGTTTTTTTTAGAATTTAATAGGAAATTGTGATGACCCGTAGTCTCAAAATAACCCAAAACGTATAATAAAGTCCGGTAAAGCCTTCAACTTAACTTCACTGTTTTATTAGGCACAGTTTAAAGTCACAAAAGTAAATAATGAGGCAAACACAAAACCAAAACAAACCGCATTGATGAGAGTTCTGAAGCAAGCCGAGATAACTAATTATAAACTCCAGGAAAATAACCGAGAAAAGTCCATGGGAAGAACGCCAGCAAAAATAAGCCTCTTTCAAGGTGAACACTAATTGACTTCAGCAATTCTAACTGTGCAGTTGCAAACTTATATACATAGCTCCCACCTGCAAGCCACGAGAAGGATCATGGTAATCTTCTCTTGAGTAGACCTCGCTTTTCCCTGATCTCCTCCCTGCGTGACCTGGGATGGATAGGGGATGGGCCTGGATCCTCCTCAGACTGCTCAGCCGGCCTCTGCCCTTCCCCAGCCTCCTCCATCACCTCTGGAGCCACACTCCCACTCCCTGTTGGCTGTTCCTCCTCTTCCTCAGAGTCAGACTCCACCAGGGGCATGACAGGAAATATACAAATGTGACATGTATTAAAATATATGATTATGAAGTTAATACAAGTGAATTGGCCTAATCCTGTAAGGAAGGCAGGAAGGAAACATTCCATTGTTGCTTACAGAAACTGCTTCTCCGTTAACCCTTATTACATTCTTGGCAGGACTAGACTTCCTGTCTCAGGAACTTCTCTGGAGTTTTTTTCCCTCCTTTGCTGGTACTTTGCTTGTGTGGAGTGACCATTCAAAGTTACAATGGCACTGAAAAAAGTGACTTATGACCATTTTTCACACTTACAACTGTTGCAGCATCCCCACAGTCATGAAAGGCCAGGTGAGGAGGTGCCTTGATGTGAGTGATATTGAGTTGGCCACGCCCATCCAATAACATGACCACCAAGCCACGTCCACCAACTAAGCCATGCCCACAGAACCAGTTGTTAAAAAATTTGAATTCCACCCCTGGGCGGAGGGGGGAACTTGCCTGGCCACCGGGTTGCTTCTTCCGCTTCTTTCATCTTCTGCTTTTGGCTGCATGCAAAAAGCAGCAAGTCTTTTTTCCTCTCCCCCAAACTCCACCAGAAATGAGTCTTTGGGACCCTGCCACACAATGGACATGATCTTTGTTAGTGGGTCCACTAGCAGTCTTTATTTCAGGCTTAATTCAAAAAAGCTGATCAGCCGCGGCAGGCACCGGCTTTTAAGCCGGCGCTGTCCAAAGCTTCAGCCACTGATGGGATTTCGTTTTTCCCGCCGGTGGCTGAGCCAATGAGTGGAGTCTGTTAACTGACTCCACACCTTGGCCATATTTGGTCATATACAAAAACCCTCCCCTCCTAGTTAGTGTTCCTCCAATCAGCGCTCGCCTACAGTATGTAATCACGTAAGTAGGCGGGGCTTCGGTGGGTGCGATTAGACCTGCACACCTCCCTTGTTCCTGGAACGGTGGCCCGAATGGATGGGTCTGCCGCTGCTCCAGTCCCTGCTTGCGGAACAGTCTCGAAGCCCACTTGTGGTGTGGCAGGGACCGCCGAACCTGAGGCCTCAGAAGAATACCGCGGGACTTCCTTTTCGCAAGATAAGTGTCTCCGCCGTTGTTGTATGGGGGTTGGTGTCTGCACATTGGGTTGTTCTGTTATTGCATGTCGGGTGCCTGGCTGGTTGTCTGAGTTCGAGACCCGGCCTCATAGTTGATCGATGTGGCGTTCCCATAGCTTCCCTTCTTCGGTCTCCACTGTGATCTTGCTTACTCAAGCTGGCACCCATGTTGGTCCCCCAGTGTAGTTATGTGCGTAGACCAGGTCCCCTATTGTGAATTGCCTGCATTTTCCCATGGAATCTGGGGGTGTCTCTGTGCTATAGTTGGGGTGGACTCGGTCAAGCATAGTTCGCAGCCTTTGCACCATTAATAGTTCCGTTGGGCTGCGGTGTGTTGTTGTGTGGGGTGTGATATGTTGGACTAGGAGCATTCTGTCCATCCTTTCCTGCCAGTCCCCTCGGCCCATTTGCTGTAGCATTTCTTTGGTCAACTGGACCATTATCTCCGCTTGTCCATTTGTGGCCGGGTGAGCAGGTGCTGACAGCACGTGTCGGACCCCCAGTCCAGTCAGGAAAACTTCAAACTATTGTGACGTGAACTGTGGGCCGTTGTCTGATACAAGGACGTCTGGTAACCTGTAGGTGGCGAATAGCCGTCGGAGTGCTCTTATGGTTGCCTCCGATGTGGTGGATTTCATTAGGATTACCTCCAGCCTCTTGGAATATGCATCGACGACTATAAGGAATGTCTATCCTTGGCAGGGCCCTTTGAAGTCGACGTGTGTTCTGGCCCACGGTGCCGTTGGTGTCTCCCACTTTCTGGGCCTCACTGCTGGGGGTGCAGGTCTGGTTTCTTGGCAGGGGGTGCATGTGGCGACCCAGGTTTCTATCGCCTTATCTAGCCCTGGCTATCACCCATAGCTTCTGGCTAGGGCTTTCATTCGGACCATTCTGGGGTGGCCCTCATGCAGCATCTCCAGTATTTTATTCCTTAATGGGGGGGGGGATAACTACTCGATCCCCCCATAGTATACAGCTCTTTAACACTGACAGTTCAGATTGCCTATTTTTATATGGCTGGTATTCTTTTCCTTGGACTGCCTCCGGCCATCCCCTCCACACCCCATTTGAAATCCGTGCCATGATATTGTCGCAGCTATGAGTCTTGCGATCTCTGATGACATCATCAGTCTAGGCATTATGCTTTCTACGAGCAGTGCTGTAGTGGATGGCGCTAGGTCTTTGGCTGGGTCTGGGAGGGGGCAACGGCTGAGGGTGTTGGCATGGGCGATGTTTTTTCCTGGCCTGTGGATTATGCAGTAACTGTATGCTGCCAGGAACACTGTCCATCTTAACATCCTGGGCGACAGGATGTTTGGTGTGGGTTTGTCACCGGCGAGGATGCCCAGGATGTGGTCGGTGATGAGGTCGAAACGCCTGCCGTACAGGTATTCGTGTAATCGCTTGACCCCTGCGGCTGCGGTAAGTGGTTCCTTGTCTATCTGGCTGTAATTTATTTGTGTTTTTGATAATGTCTTTGAGAAGTATGCGATGGGGGCTTTTGTCCCATTGGGTAATTTGTGGCTGAGGACCGCTCCGATGCTGTAGGGGGAGGCGTCGCATGTTAGTGTTAGAGGTAGCGTCTCGCTGTATTGGATGAGGATGCTGTTTGATGTTAAAATGTTTTTTATTTTTGTGAATGCATCGGCCTTACGTTGTCCCCAAGTCCAGCTTGTCGTCATATCGAGCAGCCTGTGGAGAGGTTCCGCAATGGTTGCTTTCTGTGGCAGAAAGACATTGTAAAAATTAAGCAATCCTAGGAATGCTTGCAGTTCCGCCTTGTTTTGTGTTGTGGGGGCTTCCCGTATTGCCTTAAGCTTTCTGTTTGTGGGTTGGATGCCTGCGGTGTCAATTAGGAACCCCAAAAATTCCACTTGTGGGACTGCTATGTGGCATTTGCTCCTTTTCAACTTCAGCCCCGCTTCCTGGAATCTTCCCAGGATTGCCCTTAGACACTTCATTAGTTGACCCTGCTACTGGCCGAGACGATTACATCGTCAAAGTAGGGTATGACCCCTGGGATATTGTGCAGTAGCCATTCCATGATGCTCTGGAAGAGGCCCTGTGCTATGCTTACTCTGAATTGCACTTGAATGCCTCCCGATGCGTGATATGGTTTGTGCCTCAGTGATTGTCTCGTTGACGGACAGTTGCTGATAGGTCTGGGCCAAGTCCAATTTGGCAAATATAGTCCCTCGGCCCAAGGAGTGCAGGAGGTGCTGAACTATGGTCACTGTTCAGGGTCATTTTATAGTCAGCACAGATTCTTATTGACCCATTTGGTTTTACTGGGATGATGATTGGGGTCTCCCATTTGGCATGGTCCAGCAGTTCTAGAACCCCTTGGGCTATTAGCTTATCTGGTTGCTCTTCGACTTTTGGGTGGAGGGCGAACGGAACTCGCTGCAGTTTGAGGTGGACTGGAGAAACATTTGGGTCTAGATTAAATGATATGGGGGTCCCTGTATACTTGCTCAGTTGGTCATTGAAGACGACACTGAATTCTTACTCCAACTCTGCGATATTTGTTGCCGGGCTGGAGGTGGTGGTCTTCGTCGTGTGGATGCCAGTGATGTTTATTTGGAGTGGTTAGAACCAATCTCTTCCAAGCATGCTGGGCAGGTCCCGGTCTACTATTGTGATTGGCAGGTTTCCCCGGAAAGTGTCATACTCCATGTGGGCTGTCTTCTTTCCCAGGACTGCCCATGAACGTGAAATGGGCTTCTTCTTCCCTGGCATCTTCCCTCTTTTTGAATTTCCCACCAGGGTTCTTCCGCTCCCCACCCTTGGCGGCCATATTGTTTCGCAGGCGACACTGCTCGCCTACCTTGCTTGCTGGTTGGTTGTGTTGTGCGGCATACTTCCGCGATGTGGCCTCTGCGCTCACATTGTCAGCATATGGTGTCTCGGAATAGGCATGCCGAATGGTGGTGGTTTCCGCCACAGCCGCCGCACTCTCTGTTTCCTGGTTTTCTGCCTGGCTTACCGGATTTCAGCTTATGTACATCTTCGTGATCATCATCGCTGGTCTCGGAAATGGATTTGCGTGGGTGCGGGTGGCAATAGGTCACGGTCACATGGACCTTCCCCATCCCTCGGATCCATGCCGCCGAGTTGTCAAACGATTCTGCAGTTCTTGCTTCATCAACTGCCTCTTTGAACGAAACATCCTCATGGACCAGAAGTTTCTTTTGCAGTGTGGGATCCTTCGTCCCCCGGATGATCCGGTCCCGGATCATCCCCTTGGTGTGTGGGAATCTGTGATTCTCCTCAGGTCTGCCACAAACATGTTCATCGTCTCTCCCTCTCTCTGGCTCTGCGTGTAGAAATCGTAGTGGCTGACCAGGTAGGAGGGAGAAGGGCCGTAATGCCCCCTGAGTGTGAGCTGGAGCTCATCCCAGGATACATTCTGTAGGTCGTCTGCAACCAAAGCGTCAGCCATTTCATAGATCTCGATGTCACAGTATGTTAAGAATAGTGCTTTCTTCTGTGCATCGGGGGCAGCTTGAAGTCCGTTGACTTCCAAATGCAGGTTGAAACGGCCCATGTAGGATGACCACTTTTCCTTTGCTGGATCGTAAGGGATGGCTATTGGACAGTGAGCCAGGCTGGTTGCGCGTTGTGCCATATCAGTTGGTCGGTCACGATCGTTCCGCGGGTTGGTAGAAATGGCATCTGAATCCCACGAGGTGTCTTTGTTCTCTCTGCAGTTCAAAATCCCACCATCATTGCCAGTGTTAGTGGGTCCACGTGTAATGAGAGGCTGGACACAGCAGGAACGGTAAGCAATCTTTATTTCAGGTTTAATTCAAAAAAGGTGCTCAGCTGCGGCAGGCGCTGGCTTTTAAGTCGGCGGTGTCCAAAGGTTCAGCCACTGACGGGACTTCGTTTTTCCCACTGTCTGAGCCAGTGAGTGGAATCCGTTAACCGATTCCACTCCTTGGCCTTATTTGGTCATATACAACAATCTTCTTGTTGGAGCAAAGGCAACATGATCTGATGGGGGAATCTGGTTTTTACTTATTGTTTTAAATGTTTCACATGGCATTTTATTGAATTTTACTGTGAGCTGCCTAGAGTCTCCTTGAAGAGATGGGTGGGATGGAAGTTTAATTAATAAATAAATAAAAAGCTTTATATCCTCCTGAGAAGTTTGTGAGGCTGAAGAAGTTGAATGGAAAAGAAAGAGATTTCTCCTCCTCACAGGACAAGACATCCATTCATTGTGTCTTTTTCTCCAATCCAGGAAGCAACCAGGCCGCTTAGCAGCCCCCTTGCAGGTGAGTGGACTGGTGGGGGCCACATGGGGTGAGAGGGAGGGAGGGAGGGAGGGAGGGGAGGTCTTTGGGGTCCAAGGACCAAGGGAGGGTGAAGATGCTTTGGAAATCCCTCTTCTCTCTCCTGTTCATCCCAAACACTAGAAGGGAAGGGATTTGGGGGAGAGGGCTCAATGGGAGGGGTCTTCCTGCCCCCAAACTCTGATCCTGTGGCACCTCTCAAGGTCTGCCTGTCTTGGTCCCACTAACCCTTGGGTGATATGGAGATTTTAATTTTGGGGAATTTTCAGCTTTCCCTTCTTGAGGTCTCTCTTGGGAAGATTGTTTGGGCTTCTCCTTCAATGATCTGCTCTTTCTCCCAATTCAGAACCAACCAATTCAAAATCCAACCTGGGGCTCATCATCGGCTGCGTTGTGGTTGCTCTTGTCCTGGTGGGTGTGATTGCTGGGATCCTGGTATTCTTCAGTAAGTGTCTTTTTTTGAGGGAGGGTGATGGAAGGACCCCCTTTGGGGAGCTTCTTCTGGGCTTCCTTCTGTCCTGTTTTC
>NW_020717947.1:0-29905 GCF_900518725.1 Notechis scutatus | reverse complement strand
CTCTCTCTCTCTCTCTCTCTCTCTCTCTCTCTCTCTCTCATGAGAGGGCTAATTTCTGTCTGCTCTTCATAACTTACAGAAATTCAATGCTATTTCAAGAGATGGTCGAGGAATGAGTTGCAATAAAAAGAGAAATAGAACAACTGTGAAGGGAGAACCTCAGCCTGACAGAGGAGAAATCCGCCATCCTGAAGAATGACTGAGGAGGCGAGGAACATTTAGACAGCAGCAGCCCTGACTAAGTAAGGTCTAGGAAAATTATTTCTGGGGTAGATTAGCATTCTGTAAGTACTGTTTAACTCTATCCTCGTCAATATTCTCTTGTGTGTATAGTTTCCCATAACAGTCTCAAATAATTTCCTTCTTCTCTTTACTACCATAGCAGACTTGGCCTTGGTCATCTATTAATTGCAATATTTTCTTTGATTCTTTCTCCTTTCTCAATTTATATGCTAACCATCTACCTGGTTTATTTGCACCTTCAAAATAGTTCTGTTTAGCGCCTCTGATTTTCTGTGCTAGTTCTTCTTTTTCCATTAATCCCATTTTATGTTTAATTATATCCATTTTTAACTTAATGTCCTTTTTCTGTGGCATTTTCTGTAGCTCTTTTTCAAGTCCTTTATACTCATTCTCTAATGCCTTAGAAGCTAATCTTTTCATGGTATTTCTTTTCCTTGTATCAAGCCTCTGGCATATGCCTTCATTGTATCCCATACGTTCTGGATTGATGTATCTTCTTTTTTTTTCTCTCTAAAGAAGAAAGCCAGTTCTTTCTCCATCCACTGTATGAAGTCTTTTTCCTTTAGTGTAGTATTATTTAACATCCATCTAGATCTTCTTCTTTGTCCTTTCCATTTAATTGTCATTGGATTACGATCTGACCAAGTACTTGATTCAATATTTATTTCTTGAATAGTAGCTAACAATTCTGTTGACATCCATATCATATCTATTCTGGACCATGATAAGTGTCTGTTTGAATAGAAGGTGTATTGTTTAGTCTTAGCATTTCTTTCTCTCCAGGTATCTTTTAAATTTATTTTGTCTATCATTTAAAAAAAGGATTTAGGGAGAGTCTTTCTGTTTTGCTTTGTTGTTTTCTGTGCTGTATAGTCCAATTTATTATCTACAATTCCATTAAAGTCTCCCATCATAACTATATTAGCATAGTCCAGTTCAATTATTTTCATATGGAATTTTCTATAAAATTCTTCTTGATTGTCATTTGGGGCATAGATTGCAATCAGGAGTGTTTTCATATTATTATCCATTATTTCCACCATTAGTAATCTTCCATTGTCATCGGTATAGATCAATTTCGCTGGGTTAATATCTTTAATGTATAAAACCACTCCTCTTTTCTTACATTGTGTCAAAGAAGTAAATATTTTCCCTAATTTTGGCTGTATCAGCAATTGTTCATGTTGCTTTTTTAATATGTACTTCTTGTAGGCAGATTATATCGAATTTTAATTTCTCTAATTTATGGAAAGTTTTCCTTCTTTTAACAGCTGAATTAAGTCCATTTATGTTAATTGTAAACAGTTTTTTCTCTTCCATGATTATATTTTGTAGTTAGGTTTAGCAGCTCTCGTAGATCTTGGTTCACGTTTTTCTTTGACTTCCACCTTTCTGCCTATTGCACCTTCTTTTTCAGTCTCTATTTGGCACTCCTCTTGGAATTCAATTAGTGACATTTCTTTTTCTGCCTCCTCCTCTTTCCCTCCAAAATATTCTGTATAAAATAATTCAGCTTTCTCAATTGAGTCAATTCTATGTCTCTTTTCTTACCATGTGAACATTAAACTACATTAAGTTACATTTGTGTTGTGATTACCACAAGTTGAATGCAATCACAGTGAGGAATTGGTACCCGCTTCCCCTCATCCCTGAACTGATTGAGCGGCTTCGTCAAGCTAAAATCTTTACGAAGTTAGAGTTGCGTGGTGCCTACAATCTGGTTCGCATTCATGCAGGGGACAAGTGGAAAACAGCTTTCCGGATGAGGTAAGGGCATTTTGAGTATACCGTGATGCCTTTTGGATTAACCAATGCCCCAGCTGTGTTCATGCATTTCATGCACGATGTTTTCCATGATTTGTTGGATCAATTCGTGGTCATTTATTTAGATGACATTTTGATTTATTCAGACTCCCTGCAGGAAAATTGGCAGCATGTGCGGCTGGTGTCGCAACGTTTGCATGATAACCACCTGTTTGCTAAACATGAGAAGTGTCAGTTTGCACAAACCATGATTGATTTCTTGGGACATCATATTTCACCTGCTGGGGTGGAAATGGACCCAGAAAAAATTCAATCGTTGCAGGAGTGGGAACCTCCACAGCAGGTTAAGGATGTGCAATGACTGTTGGGGTTTGCGAACTACTACCGCACATTTATTCCTTGCTTTGCTGCCTTGACTGTTCCCCTTTCTAATCTGCTCAAGAAGGAGGAGAAGTTCCATTGGAGTGCTGAGGAGAAGGCAGCTTTTGAGGCGTTGAAAGTTGCCTTTGCTTCTGAGCCTATCCTCAAACACTCTGATCCAGGCCAGCCATTCGTGGTGGAAACAGATGCTTCCGATGTGGCTGTTGGTGCAGTGCTCCTCCAGGCCTATGCTCCCGCAGGCACCTTGTTCCCATGTTCTTATTATTCCCAGAAGTTGTCGGCTCCAGAGCGCAACTATATGATTTGGGACAAGGAGCTATTGGCAGTTAAGGTTGCTTTTGAGACATGGCGGCACCACCTGGAGGGGACTCATCACCAAATCGAGGTTCGGATGGATCATCGCAATTTGGAACACCAACATACAACTCGGACATTTAACCAGCGTCAGGCGAGATGGTCCTTATTCTTTGCTCAATTCGATTTCCGGGTGATCTATGTTCCGAGTGGAGGGAATCAATGTGCCGACGGCCTATCTTGGAAGCCTGAGTATACCTGAAGGGAGGATAAAATCTTGCCCTGGACGGTGATTCCGTTGGAGAAGTTTGTGGCCACCAAGGAATCTGTGGACCTTTGAGTGAGGATTCAGGAGGCGCAGCGGGAGGATCCATTTGTGGCAGCTCGATGTCGAGAATTGGATGAGAATGGGAGACAAGAGACTCACTCCTTAGGCGTATATTGGGGACCTGTTGCGGTTCCATGATCGCATTTATGTGCCTGGAGGTCCTCTTCGTGGCCTTATCCTACATCAATGTCATGATAGTCTGGCGGCAGGACACTTTGTGGTGTTCAAAACACCGCACCTCATGTCTAGGACATTTTGGTGTTTGAGACTTAAACATGATGTGTCGGGATATGTGGCATCCTGTGGGATCTGTCGCCAAGCCAAATATGCTCCTGGTGCATCCCCTGGTCTCTTGCAGCCCATGCCCAGGCCAGAATGACTGTGGGTGGCAGTTTCATTGGATTTCATCATTGAGTTACCACCATCGAATGGTGCCACAACCATTTTGGTGGTGGTGGATATGTTGACTAAAATGGCCCACTTTATTCCGTGTGCATCGTCTTCCATCGGCCAAGATAACGGCTCAATTGTTTATCTCCCATGTTTTCTGGTTGCATGGGTTACCAGACTGCATGGTATCAGATCGGGGGGGTACAATTTACAGCATGCTTCTGGCAGACCCTATTCGCGAAACTGCAGGTTCAGGTGTCTCTGTCATCTGCTCATCACTCCGAAACTGATGGGGGGACAGAGAGAGTGAATGCTATTTTGGAGCAGTATCTCCGCTGTTTCAGCAATATTCAACAAGACAATTGGGTGAAAGTGCTGCCGGTGGCAGAATTCGCTTATAACAATGCTCAACATGCATCCACCCATGTCCCCTTTCTTTGCTAACTATGGGTTTCATCCACGACTTTTCCCTTAAGCCTCGTCTGATTCCCCAGTTCTGGCAGTGGACACGTTTTTGCAGGAGTTAAAAGCCGTACACCACATGGTCCGTGATCAACTAGAGAGAGCCAAGGCAGACTGACATCATCGCAATGTTCCACCTTTAGTGGTCAGTGATCGGGTTTGGCTCTCTACTCGATATTTACCAACGATGCGACCATCGAATCAGCTCGATCACCATTACTTGGGACCTTTTCTGGTCGAGGTGGTAATCAATCCTGTGGCTTATCGTCTCTCCCTGCCATGGACCATGCGTATCCATCCTGTTTTTCATTGTTCCCTGTTAGTCCCTGCCTCGGTCGACAGTCCGCATAGACTAGCTCCATCACTGCCTGCTCCAGTAGGCCCTCTGGGAGTGGAGGAGTACAAAGTGGATAGCATCCAAGATTCAGGCCAGTTGCGGGGCTGATTTCAGTATTTGGTGGCATGGAAAGGTTATGGACCAGAGGACTTCACCTGGGTCAATGCCATTGATGTTCATGCTCCTTGTTTGGTCCAGGACTTTCACACTCGGTTTGCTCGTCCGCCTTGTCCCAGGGGAGGGGGCCCTGTGGGGGGGATAGTGTCATGCCCCTGGTGGAGACTGACTCTGAGGAAGAGGAGGAACAGCCCACAGGGAATGGGAGTGTGGCTTCAGAGGTGGTGGAGGAGGCTGGGGAAGGGCAGAGGTTGGCTGAGCAGTCAGAGGATCCAGGCCCATCCCCTATCCATCCAAGGTCACACAGGGAGGAGAGGATCAGGGAAAAGCGAGGTTTACTCCAGAGGTCATTACCATGATCCTCCTCGTGGCTTGCAGGTGGGAGCTATGTATATAAGTTTGCAACTGCGTAGCTAGAATTTGCAGGAGTCAATTTTAGTGTTCAACTTGAAAGAGGTTTATCTTTGTTGGCATTCTTCCCATGGACTTTTCTCGGTTATTTTCCTGGAGTTTATGATTAGTTATCTTGGCTTGCTTCAGAACTCTCATCAATGTGGTTTGTTTTGGTTTTCTGTTTGCCTCATTAGTTACTTTTGTGACTTTAAATTGTGCCAAATAAAACAGTGAAGTTAAGTTGAAGGCCTTACCGGACTTTAATATATGTTTTGGGTTTTGGGTTATTTTGAGAGACTATGGGTCATCACACTGGGTTTCTGATCACATCACAAAATTGTTTGTTACTATTTCCTGAGATCGAGTTATATCAGCAGTATTTCCATAATGTATTTAGGAAATGAAATAATATGTGAGGATGACTCGCATAGAGCACGTAAATTGTATCCCCACCTTTCCTACAATCCATTTAGAAAGGGCAGTGATAGGAGGGAATGACTTTTGGGGGGGTGGAGGAGAGATTCTGCCTGGGGAAGAACCAGATAAGAGGAGGACACCTACAGCTGCATAAAAAAAGGGTCGATGGGAGATTTGTACTTTCTGACTCCCAAAATCCTGTCAGTGCAGCATTATAGCGAAGTGGGCCTAGCTCAGGTTTCCTGTCTGGGCTTCCTGGGAGAGGATTACCCTGACAATTTTCTTCTTGACAAATCCATGTTTCTGATAACCAACCTGTTGTTTTCAGGGAGTTCATAAATCTCCTTTTTTCTGTTGTTCAACTACATTTTGTCAAAATCTATATTGTCGGAATATGTTCACAATTTTTTGTGAACTTTTTTCGTTCACTTGTAAGATAGTGGTAACACCTAATTTCCTAATGAAGCATGTTTGTAAATTAGGCAATAGAGAGAAGAAAGATTCAAATGTGAAAAAGCATCTGGGATAAGGAACAAAGTTTTCTGCTTTTAAAATTGCTGCATGTTCCCATTCTAGTTCCATCCTTTCCTGGAGAAGAATGAGTTTGTCAATATTTCAGACTTTAAACTCTACATGGACCCAAATGGAGAGGTAGCAGCAGATGTGACCATTTCAGGCTTCTTGCTTCTTCCCAGGGATGATCCCAGGAGAGAGACTCCGGCGTATTTTGTAAGACAGAGACTTTATATCGACAAAGATGTTCTTTCACGGCTAAAGTTGCTCAACAAGGTAGGAGAAAGTTTGGTGTCTTTCCTCTGTTTTCCAAAGCCTGAGGGCCTATTTCAAGAGGGCTGATGCTATTCCCCAAAGGTGGTTGACCTTCAGCGAGAATTGAATCTGGGCAGTAGAAACCGGATTTTTTCCCTTAGGCTGCTTGGGAGGCTTCAATATTGTTCCATTTTGTGGACCACGTACATTTAAGGGTCTCCATCAAATGGGTGAGAAACCCACAAGGGCTGGGGAATGTGTCACTAGTAGCTTCTGGTTGTTTGCTCCTTGTGCCCAGAGTAGCAAAGAAGGCGGCAATTCTGCTGACCGGGGCCTGAATCCAGGCTTGGACTGTGGAGAAAAAGAATAAAGGAGCAAGAAGAAGAAGCCAAAACAGAAAGGAGAAACAAAACGGTGGAAGTGACTGTGCAAATTTAAAGAGGACATTTTGAACTTGAACTAAGAACTGTAATAAGGTATTTATCAAAAAAGAAGAAGAAGATCCATGGACATCATTCAACTGGTCAAACATAGATGTAACTAAATAATATTGGTAAAACATAATCTTAATAAATATATATGTGTTAGAATATTGAGTTAAGAATACTGGTTAATAATTTTTGAATAACTGGACAATTGAAAGTGTGTTGTATAAATATAGAACTCAGACCTTTAAATAATAATCATATAGTAAGAAATTGAGATATTTTTATTCTGAGGTAAGCATATAATTAAGAACTCTAAAGAAATAGATTAATTGATATTTATATATAGATAAGAATTTAATTACTTTAATGAATTGGCTTTAAATTAATTAATTAATTAAATTAATTAATTAAGCATATAAGACTTTTGATTTTGTGAGTAAATATATCTGTATTTGATTAATATTGAATTCTCTTAAGTATTGTAATAGTTGAATAAGTTCAATAAGAAAAAATAGAAATAAGAGCTGATTGTGATTTTCCATAATAGAATTTTGGTAATTAATATTAAGAGCAACTTCGTTCTCTTCGCTGCTGATGTAAAGCTATTCAACACCACAGACAATACTTCTACCCTTCAAAAAGACCTCAACTATGTATCAGAATGGTCAAACAAATGGCAACTTCAAATCTCAACAAAGAAATTCTCTGTCTTACATATTGGCAAAAAAAATCAGAAAATAAAATACAAGCTGAATAGTCAAGACCTTGTTGATGATCCAAGCTCTGTAAAGGACCTTGGAATATTCATCTCTAATGATTTAAGTGGTAGAGCCCACTGTAACTACATAGCCAAAAAGGCATTAAGAGTTGTTAACCTAATCCTACGTAGCTTTTTCTCTGGTAATATCACACTACTAACTAGAGCATAGAAAACATTTGCTAGACCAATACTCAAATACAGCTCATCAGTCTGGAACCCACATTATGTATCTGATATTAGCCCAGTTGAGAAATCCAGAAATATTTCACAAGAAGAGCTCACCACTCCTCTACTCGTTGTATAATACCTTATGCCACCAGACTTGAAATTCTAGATCTAGAAAACCTTGAATTACGCCGTCTTTGGTCTGATCTAAGTATGGTATATAAAATCATACATTGCAATGACTTACCTGTCAATGAATACTTCAGCTTCAACCATAACAACACAAGAGCACACAATAGATACAAACTCAAGGTTAACCGCACCAAACTTGATTGCAGGAAATACGACTTCAGCAACAGAGTGGTCAATGTCTGGAATACTCTACCTGACCCTGTGGTTTCTTCCCCAAACCCCAAAAACTTTAACCTTAGACTGTCTACTATTGATCTCACCCCTTTCCTAAGAGGTCTGTAGGAGGCGTGCATAAGCACACCAACGTGCCTACCATCCCTGTCCTATTGTTTCTTTTATTTTTCTTATATGTACCCATTTCATGTATTCATAACTATGTATATATTTATACCTATTATCTTGGAAGCAATTGACAAATCAAATAAATAAAATAAATAAATAAATAAATAAGTAAATAAATAATATATGTATTAATATTAATATTGAACTGAAAAGGAGAGGAAAATAGTGCTCTACTAGGGATAGTTGATGGTAGATTGGAAAGAGCTGCTACAGATAGTTAAAATGGTGACAACTTCAATTACAAATGTAAAATCAGGAAAGAAAACTACAACAACGACGTCTTCACCTATGGGGCAGAGATCTATAGATGCAATGCTATTGGCAGAAAAAACTAGTTCAGCTCAAAGCCTGCAGACAGTACAGGCAACGGTCACTATGATGCAGGAAATGATGGCAAAAACCCACAAATTGATAGCGAGGAACCACGAAGACATGAAAACAGAGATGAGAACTGAAATGAGACAAGTGAAAAACAAAATACAAAATTTGAATAGTAAGATTGGAAAGATGCAGGAAGAAGTGATAAAAAATGAACAGAAATTAAATTTAGTAGAGGCAAGAACAGAGATGGTGGAGAAGAAATAAGAGGATTCAGAACAAAATTGGAAAGTGCTTTACTGCGAACTCTGGGATTCGATGGTACACATGGAATTAGAGAAGGCATCATTTCATCTTAGGTTCCAAAATGTGGTGGAAGACAAAAAGGAAGAGTTATGTGCAATTATGATGAATCTGAAAATGGCAGCTTTACAGAAACCCAAACTGGAAATTGAAAATTATGTAGATGAGGTCTACAGAGTATATACACACTATGTGAGGAGACATAGACTACCCTGAGAGTTTCACATTCGATTTGCGAGGAAGACAACACGAGACCTGCTCTATAGTAAGACCAGAGACGAACCACTTTTATACAAAGATCATGAAGTGGTTACACTGAAACAAATACCTAGGAGAGTCAGAGAGCAGAGAAGGGGCTACCAATTTTTATCAACTCAGCTTATTAGAAATGGTATTCCATTTAGGTGGCTCACCCCAGAGGGGCTTTTAGTTTCATGGCAGGACAAAAAAATACAAAATTGATACAATAGAAAAAGCACAGAAATTTCGTGAACGACACCTAGGACCCAAGGAAGAACAAGAAAGTAGAGACGACCTAAATACAAGAAGCCAAGAGGAACAACTCTCCAGAGAAAAAGAATTTGATTCACACTCTGAACCCCAAAATCTTAGAGAAGAAGGGGAAGATAAGGACCCGGCCACTTCGCTATCCCCCACCATTGCCCTTAACTTCTCAGGCCAGGTGAGGGAGGGAAGGGTGAGGGGCAGGGCCAGCAGCTTCAGCATGGTGAAGAGATGGCGACCAAGCACAAGCGAGTAGAAGCCTGGGAATGGCGGCTCCCGAGGGGGTTTGAGGTTGGACAGCCTGGAACAACTGAAATCAGAGTGAGCATTGCACCACAGGTTCACCCGATCGCCCACTTCTTTGGTGTTGGCTTTACGGAGCCACAAGGTGAGGCCTGGGTTGACATGCGACAGCAGTGCCTTTAGCTGCGCTCGCTTGTAAGCGTCCAAATAATCTGGTGAAGACACCGGAGGAGTCGCTCAGGTAGACCTCCTCCTCCTGCAGAAAACTGGTTCCCTCAGCTAAGAAGGCAAGGAGCTGCAGCTTGACTCACCCAATTCCTAGGACTACCCAAAATGGTCCCAATTCAGCACGGAGAAGGCGGCTAACCCTGGCAATCCCCCTTTCCCTCGGTGCTCTGACTTCCCGTGGCCTGCCACTGGCCTGAATGCTAGAAGGCCACTTCCCCGCTTCTCAGTGGCGCTCCTGTGCTGGCCACTGCAGGACCCTCCACCTCCTTCCCCAAATTCTCCCTCAACTTCGAAATGATGATGCCTGTTGACGACACGGGTGCGACCGGGAGAGAGTGGCAGGGCCAACAAGGGGCGATTGTTCCAGGTCCTACAAAGGGGCTGCAGGCAGGAGAGGGAAGGGATGTCAGGCAAATAGGCCATGCTGCCTGGTCACCCCCACACACATCTTTGCAACCCACCAGCAAGGCCCAGGAGCTGCAGTGAATCCTAGCTACATTTTGCTGTACCGGAGGACATGTGGAGAGGCTCGTGTTCTCCTGCTGCTGGGAAAGCAAGAGAGTCTTTCCCGGCACAGCAAAAAGTTTGCAACTTCCCCTCCAATAGGGAAACGGGCAGCTCTGGGTGGCAGAGAAGCAGCCCACTTGAATCCTGTTTCTCTCTGCCGCCCGGAGCTGTGCTGGGAAAGACAGCAGTAGGAGAACATGAGCCTCTCCACATGTCCTCCGGTACAGCGAAATGTAGCCTGGATCCCCACCAGTCTGCATCTCACCCCCTGCCTGGATTCATCACAGCTGCTGAGCCTTAGCTGCTGGGGGTTAAGGTGGTGGGTGGTGGCAGCAAAAGGCAAGTGGGGTGGGGGGGTAAAGGTGACCGGCAGTGGCAGGTAGGCGACTGGGCCCCAGAGCTTGCAGAGCCTCACTCACCCAGGGATATCAGGCAGGGCCACAGCGGAAGGCATGCAGCAATGGCTGGTCTGGCGAGTGGGCAAAAGCAGGCTGCAGGCGATGCCGTGCATGCGCGATAAGGACTGACTGGGCGTGGAGCGGAGGGGCGGGCGGAGAAGGGCAGGGCCAGCCAGTGGTGCGATTTGCTGGTTCTCTGAACTGCACAGAATCATAACAACCGGTTCTATAGAATAGACAGAACCAGTACAATCCCACCCCTGGTTCCATCTCTCCAGACTTTTCTATTTAATAAAGTCCTTTCTTTTTTTTGGCAATGTGAGATGCCAAGAGCAAAAGAGAGGAACTAATGGAAGAATCTTCCAGAAGTTGTATCTCCAATCATTAATAGTGAGAGATTTTGTCTTTACTTAAGTGAAGGCCAGAGGCTAATATCTAATATCTTATCTAATATCCATTTTTACCTCCATTTTCCATGGATGGAGAGTCCTAACACATTTCCTTTGGCAATCTTATTTTTTTCTGCTCAATCCTCAATCTGAATGTGTGCAAAGTTGTCCTCCTGGATTTGTCAAGAGGGCTCAAGAAGGAGAGCCAGTTTGCTGTTACGACTGTGTTCCTTGTCCGGAGGGGAAGTTCTCCACTCAGAAAGGTGGGTGACACCAGAGGAACATGGGAGGCCTGGTGGAACTGGATCCATCCAGAGCATTGTCATGAAAGTGTGAATTAAAACACACTTTAAAGCTTAATTGATTTCTGATTTATTTCCAAAATGCCCCATTATCTAAACAGAAGAGCAAAAAAACTGTGAAGGAAGGGCTGCATAGAGAGAGGTGGCTGTGGCAGATTGGGCAAGCTTTACTACTGCCAGAGGAAATATTTCTTCTTTTTAGCTTGGGTGTGTCCTTCCTTCCACATTTACTTCTCTAGGAACTTTCTTCAGGTCAGAAACAAATACACAGGGAGACCAACAACCACAACTGAGCCCAGAATTTATGTTTGTTAAGTGGGGAGTTAGCTAAGTGAGCTTTGCCCTCATTTTATGACCTCTCTTGCTACAGTTGTTAAGGGAATCACTGCAATTGTTAAATTAGTAACACGGTTGTTAAGTGAATCTGGCTTCCCCTTTGACAAAAGGCCGCAAAAGGGGATCGCATGTGACCAACATAACTAGGAACCATTTGCCAAGCACCCAAATGTCAATCGCATGACCAGGGGGCGCTGCAATGGCCATAAGGGTGGGGAAAGGGTCATAAGTCACTTGATTCAGTGCCGTTGTAGCTTTGAACAGTCCCTAGAGGAATGGTTGTAAGTCGAGGGCTGCCTCTATAATGAAACGATCGGTCCCTCTGGATCGAAACAAAAGCACCCCTCCTCCACCTGAATGAATTCACCTAAAGAAAGGTGGGGAACCTCTCGCACCTTCTCCAAGATTTTAGGGCCTCCCCAGACGAGCGTTAAATCCCATCCTGAACTCTGGATTGCTTTCGCTTGCTTGCTCTTGCCCAGCCAACTGAGGCTGGAGACCGTGTGGCTCCACCAGTTTCTCTGGATACACCTCAGGTTCCTTCGCCCTCTCGCTTTCTTCCCCTTCTCAGTTAAGGCGGCTGACATGCTGGAAAGCCAAACAGGGTCCCTGGCAGGTTCATCTCAACGGAAAAGGACTTTTCCCGCAACCAGTTTACCTCTAACACAGGAGAATTGTAGAACTTCTGAGAATGGGATGAAAAGAGAAATTCTGCTTTGCAACAAGGATGAACCTCCCACTCCAATGATGTCCTCTCTGTAATCTGGTGACTTGTCTTGGGAATGGGGAAGACTCCTCTGGCTGCCATTTTGAGAGGGCGCCCACAGCAGATCCCCTCACCCAGATTCAAATGGGCCCCTAGCCTCAAAAAGTTGCCTCAATTGGGGTCTCCCTTTCCTCGCCTTCCTTCTGATGTGCGACTCACATGGAGCTTTGCTTTTTCTGTCTCCCAAGTGCAAAGAGCTGATGAGCCCAGTGAAGAAGTCCCTGAAGCATCTGGATGAGCCAGAAAAAAGCCATTAGGGAGGAAGAGCAGCTGGAGCAAACTCAGAGTTGCCTGCTCAAGGTAGGAGACCACATGGCTGAATGTTTGAAAATCCACCCTGAATAGGAAGTTCTTGAAGTATGGAGATGGTGATTTGCCTGCCCACCAATTCTTCTCTCTCCCTCTCCCCTCCCTCTCTCTCTCTCTTTCTCTCTCTCTCTCTCAGACATTTTTGTGTAAGAGGGAACTTTTGGGCCCCAGAAGAAAGCATCTCTCCACCACTGCTTGTTTGGGGCATCTCTTTCTTCCAGCATGAAAAGTTTGGGCTTCTGGCCCAGCTCCTAAAAAGAGAAAATTAAAATAGCTGTTCACCTCCTTTCAGAAATCTATGGGTATTTGTCTCCAAGTTTACTGAATTGAACACCAAGAAAATACAGAAGTTATACAAGATGGCTAGCAAAAAGCAAGCCCATAAACAGAAAGTAAGAACAGATATGTGTGTGTGTGTGTGTGCTGTGTGGTAGAATGAAAGGGATGCAAATATAAATAAAGAGAAGTATGGAAAGGGAACATTTTGTGAAAAAGAAAACCTCAGGAACTGGAGGAATTCTGGTTGAGACTTTTAGGTGGGACTGTGCTCTTTCCTTTTTCTTTCTTTTTCTCTTTTTTGCTCCTGGCTCTGTCATTGCTGTCTTAAGAGCCAGGCATTGGGTTGTAGAAGAGAGGAGGAGAAATCCTATCTTAGGAGAGGGAAGACTGTCAATGCTCAGGGGACACAGGTTGGGGATCAAAGCCATTGAGTCTTCTGGACACTCCTTGATGGTATTGTAATTCTCTGTGAGTCTTCAGCTCCTTTTGCTGGACTTGGCCCTTTATTAACCAATCAGAATAGAGCTGGAAGGGGCCTTGGAGGTCTTCTAGTCCAACCCCCTGCTCAAGCAGGAGACCTATACCAGAGGTAGGATTCTACCAGTTCGGACCAGTTCTATAGAACCGGTTGTTATGATTCTGCGCAGTTCAGAGAGCCAGCAAATCGTGCCCCAGGCTGGCCCCGCCCCTCTCCACCCACCCCTCCCAGTCAGTCCTTATTGCGCCTGCCCGACATTACTGATTGCGTCCTTCCCCACCCAATCACTCCTCAGGGTATCTTTGAAGGTTCTTTTTGCCCCTCCTGATGATCAGCTGTTCCAATGATCAGCTGTGCCAGGATCCCCCTCGCTGTCTTACTGCTTTGCCCAGGAGGCTTCCCTGAGGCCCAGGAGGCCCAAAAACAAGGGAGGGAGGGTTGCTGCAAAAAAGAAAAAGCCATGCCCACCCAGCCATGCCCACCCAGCCACGCCCACCAAGCCATGCCCACAGAACTGGTTGTTAAAACAATTGAATCCCACCCCTGCCCTATACCATGTCAGACAAGTGGGTGTCCAATCCCCATTGGTGGACTTACACCCTCTTCTTCTTCAAGTTGCCTGCTGAATGCAACTGTGGGGGTCCCTGGGGTGCCAAAAGGGGCTTGACTAGCAAACATTGATGATGAAGACATTTTGGGCCACAAATGAGGAGGTGGGCGGAAGAAAGCCTGAAAGCTTTCACTTTTTTTCTGTTTGTTTTCATCCTTTCCTCCAGAAGAGGCCCTCCAATATTCTCCAGTGATCTCTCTCCTCCCCAGTTCTTGGTTAAGAAGACCCAAATCACTGTTACCGTTGGCCTTTTGAGTTTTCTGGTGATGTTTTCAGAAGAAGAAGGAAGAGGGAATGAGTGGCAAGCGGCTTTGTCCAGAAACTTCTGGGCCCAGCCGAGATATTCCGATATCTCCTGTCCCCCATGGCCCTCATGCTCAAAAGCTGCAGCAGCCATCTCCTCACCCTTCCCAGATGCATGGACATCCACAAGAGAACTACCCGCAGCCAAAGAGAAGGCATTACAGCCAAGCAGGTGAGCGGTTATCAGGCCCGGCCCAGATTGGAACTTCAGGAAAGAAAGACTCGTCTCCATTTGCAGTCGAGCTGCATCTAGTAAAAGGTATGCTTTCACTAAAGCCAAGTGGTCACAGCGAAAGCAAAGCTAGATCTGAGGATTCCTGCATAAACCCGGTAATCTTCCCTTTTTTCTCCCTGGTCATCTACAATCATGTCCACTGAAGGCCAATCATTCAGATGAGGAACAAAAGTATTCCTTTCAATATTTTAGGGAGAAAGCAGGGGAATCCCATCTCTTTGCTCACTAACGCTAGACCAACACAACACTCTTGTATCATAACAAGCAAATATCTGCATCCAGTGGCTACACCATTGCGTCCTTTGCTGAATGGGTGTTGCCCACCATGAAACTGGGATGAAAAGGGCAGAGTTGGACCACGAAAATTGGGCAAATGAACTTGGATTGTTCTTGGTATAAACAAGTGATGGATTTGTCCAAGAAGTTCTAGCTTTGTGGTCTTTGGAGCCATCCAAGGAATAAGGCGGAAAGACAAGAGGCAGCTGATAGAAAAAAGCAGAAGGACCTAGAATGGCAAAATGACCATGTGTGAGATTTAGTATGTGTTCAACTTACTGCACATTCGAAAAAGAGAAAATATGAGCAGACTGATGACAAGATAGATGGCCATGCTTGAAGCATAGAAAAACAAGGCTTTCTGTATATCTGGATGTCCTTCTGGTGCTGTGATGGTCAGATAGAGCTCACAGTTTAAGAGCAGACTGAGCTCACTTTCAAAGGTTGCCCTAAAACTTGTGTGTTGTCAATATACACAGCAAACACACCCACACAATTTGTCCCCTTCGCAAGAATGGGGATACACCCGCCATGGTGTACTCAAAATAGAAAGGGATCAGGATACGTTTTAGGATGGGAGACCTCTCCTCTGGCCCCTGGACCTAAACGCAAGACAATGTTTCAGAGATTCCTTAGCTCAGGTGTTGTACAAAGGAAAACAGGGGCAGTCAGGCCTAAAGAAGGTGCATCCTGTAAAACGGCATTTCCAGAACCTTCCATCTCCGCTTTCATTCCCCAAATGAAACAATGGTGTTGTTTATGGAGCCTACCCATCTTCTGGGAAACGCACAGCCCATTTTTTTTGGCATAAATTGCAGTCAATTTGAGTGAGCTTCCTGATGATAATTGATTTAGGATCTGTGACCCATTACTTATTGGTTGTATGGGCCAAGTTCCAGGAGGCTTTAAGTTCTAATCCTCCCTCAGGCAGGAAAACTTCCTGGGGGACTTTGAGCGGATCACCAGGAGACTCTTGAATTCCAGTCCCGCCTTAGTTCTTATTGAATTGGGGTGGGGAAGTTGGAAACATTTTCTCAGATTAATGTGAGATACTAAAATTGGAGTTTCCTAGAGTGTGAGATGGCCGAGTGTCCAATATTGTGTGTTGTGATGGAGGAAAGTGAAATTATGGGATATTCGTTGTGGTGGGGTTCATATTTTTTTACTACTGGTTCTGTGGGTGTGGCTTGGTAGGCATGGCTTGGTGGGTGTGGCAGGGGAAAGTTACTTCAAAAGCCCATTCCCTCCCCACCCCACTAACCTGCTTTCCTGCTCCATTCTCCTGTGCAGGGCAACCAAAGGAGACCCAGCCGATCAGCTGGGACTCAATGGGAGGCAGAGAAGAGATGGGGTGGGGCCAGTCAGAGGTGGGGTTTGCCAGTTCTCCAAACGACTCAAAATTTCCACTACTGGTTCTCCAGAACTGGTCAGAACCTACTGAATTCCACCTCTGGGTAAACGTCTCTTCCATGTGGCACAAAGGCAGAAGTCTTGGCTGCCTTCTACTGCTTGTGGGAGAACCAGAGGGAATTGTGTGAATCTTAGACTGACCTTCTTCTGATCCAACAGAGCTTTTCTTATCTCCTTCAAATGGAATTTGCAAAGTGATCCTATTCGCAGTTAGGAGCCTTTATGAGACATAAAAATGGATTCCCAATTGATCAGCAATCTCTGTGGTTGGAGAGCAGAGCAGCTTCCACGGGTGCCTCTTCCTAGAAACCTAGAAGTACCCTCCCCACTTATTCAGCCCCTTCTTGGACCTGGATGAACATTATGCAGCATTAAAGGTTTGTGACCTGGTCAATGATGCAGCTGCCTTGAGACAGGATCCCTGCAACCTCCTCCTGGGAAGAGTCCCAAGGTCCCCTTTCTCTAGACATCTTCTCCAGCCCTTCACAGACAAGACAAGCTTGGAGGAAGAGCAGAGAAAGGCTTTAGGTACAAACTGTAGAGTGGAAAATTAAAGGGCCTGAAAACTGGTATATTATTTCTCTGGTTGAGGAAAGGAAAAAAATATACAGTGGAAATTTCTTTATACACTTTATTTTTATTTACTTTTTAGTTTTTGCTGTGAAGTACATACCAAAATAAAAACAATCCCAAACTGAAATCCCAGACAGCTGTTCTGCTGAATTCTTTCTGCAAAGGAGGTTTTATCAGGAAATAAAGAAAGACTCATATAAGAGGGATGAAGATTTCCCTCCTCAGCTAAGAGCCAGTCAAACATGGCATTTCACATCATTCTGGCATTTTTAGGGAGAGGATCAGGCAACCAGGCTGGTGTTTGGTTCCCATAGCTTCCTCCTGACCTCTTTTCCTACTCATTCTCTCACATCCACCCACATGTTTAGCTGCTGTCAGTAGGAACAAGTGCATCAATCGTTTTGTATAAGGTGTCATGTTCTGTAGCTGTTGCTGAACAGCTGAATTCCTCTGAATTTTACAGAGGTCTCTTTAGCAATATTTATTAAAAGGGGAGGGAACTACAAGAATTCAATTTGTTCAACAATTCCCCATTTTGAAACATACAGACATCATTTTCTTTGACTCCTGCATACTATCTAAATGGAAATCAAATAAAAGAAACATTAACAATTCTTCCATTATCATAATGATGTTATATCTCATGTTTTTACATTTTTTCTGGCTGTGAGATGCTCTTTTGTGTTCAGCTCTGGCCTCAGAAGGATAATGTAGCACTTGGGGATGAAGATGCAGACCAGCAGACCAGCACTGGAGGCCAGGATGGAGAAGACCTGCACAGCCACCATGTGTTTCCCTTTGGTGCTCAGGTAGGTGGGCACAAAAGTCACCCAGACACTGCAGAAGACCAGCATGCTGAAGGTGATCAGCTTGGCTTCGTTGAAGGCCCCGGGCAGATTCCTGGCCAGGAAAGCCACCGTGAAGCAGATGGCAGCCAGAAAGCCCATGTAGCTGAGGGTGACGTAGAACATGACAACGGCCCCTTCATTGCATTGCAGGATGATCTCTCCAGGCTGGGAGTAGAGGTCAGAGTCAGGGAAGAGGGGAGAAGCTCCCAGCCAGATGGAGCAGATGATAATTTGGACAGCAGAAGAAAACAAGATGATGGAGTTGGCCAAGTTCTTCCCCAACCATCTCTTCGCTCGGTTTCCTGGTTTTGTGGCCAGGAAAGCCAGCACCACCGTGATGGTTTTGGCCAAGAGAGAAGAAATGGCAACTGAGAAGATGATGCTGAAGACCGTTTGTCGGAGAAGGCAGGTGGCTCTCCTTGGTTGACCAATGAAGAGAGAAGAAGACAAGAAGCAAAGCAGGAGGGAGACCAGGAGGATGTAGGAGAGGTGCTGGTTGTTGGCTTTGACAAAGGGAGTTTCTCGGTATTTAATGAAGATGATTAAAACAAGGCCTGTGGTTAGGAACAAGAATAGGGCAAAAGATGCCAGGATGATGCCCAAAAGCTCTTCATAAGACAGGAAGGTTATCACTTTGGGGATACATTGGACTCTTTCTTTATTTGGGTATTGATCATCTGGACACTTGGTACATTTTTCTGTATCTGAGGGGAAAAAAACCCAACCCCATATTTCTTTGTCCTTTGCATTTCAAGATATATTGTATGTTCTTTGGCAACAAGTGATTATCAGGAGCATTTTCCAGGATGGATTTCTTAATATCTCCAGAGACAGAAAATAAGTGTATCAATTTTTAAAAAAATATGGCTATGGTATATTTTTGATAGGCTATGAAATTGAGGGAAGGCTTGGGACTTGAAAGATTTCCTTTATAATGTTCAGAATATTGATAGGAACCTCTATTACTAAAGGAAAATAATGAATCAATTAATCTTACTAGAGAAACTTACCTGCCAGATGGCAATTCTTGTCATATTTGCCTCAGAGGATTCTGGCGGATCAAGTGACTGCTGCAAATAATTTGGAATGGCCATTGGAGCAGTGGTGATATGGGTGCAGCCAGATGCAGGCATAACTGTCCATGCCACCACATTGTGCATCTCGTATATCAGAAATATATTTTCAGTGTTCCTCAAAGGGAACCCATGTAAACTGCTTTGCAAAACTCTTTCCAGTAGGTGGACCTAAAAGAATTTCTCGTGTTTCAAGGAACTCAGGTGTTTCTAGAGAAGTAAATGTGGAAGGAAGGACACACCCAAGCTAAAAAGAAGAAATATTTCCTCTGGCAGTAGTAAAGCTTGCCCAATCTGCCACAGCCACCTCTCTCTATGCAGCCCTTCCTTCACAGTTTTTTTGCTCTTCTGTTTAGATAATGGGGCATTTTGGAAATAAATCAGAAATCAATTAAGCTTTAAAGTGTGTTTTAATTCACACTTTCATGACAATGCTCTGGATGGATCCAGTTCCACCAGGCCTCCCATGTTCCTCTGGTGTCACCCACCTTTCTGAGTGGAGAACTTCCCCTCCGGACAAGGAACACAGTCGTAACAGCAAACTGGCTCTCCTTCTTGAGCCCTCTTGACAAATCCAGGAGGACAACTTTCCACACATTCAGATTGAGGATTGAGCAGAAAAAAATAAGATTGCCAAAGGAAATGTGTTAGGACTCTCCATCCATGGAAAATGGAGGTAAAAATGGATATTAGATAAGATATTAGATATTAGCCTCTGGCCTTCACTTAAGTAAAGACAAAATCTCTCACTATTAATGATTGGAGATACAACTTCTGGAAGATTCTTCCATTAGTTCCTCTCTTTTGCTCTTGGCATCTCACATTGCCAAAAAAAAAGAAAGGACTTTATTAAATAGAAAAGTCTGGAGAGATGGAACCAGGGGTGGGATTGTACTGGTTCTGTCTATTCTATAGAACCGGTTGTTATGATTCTGTGCAGTTCAGAGAACCAGCAAATCGCACCACTGGCTGGCCCTGCCCTTCTCCGCCCGCCCCTCCGCTCCACGCCCAGTCAGTCCTTATCGCGCATGCACGGCATCGCCTGCAGCCTGCTTTTGCCCACTCGCCAGACCAGCCATTGCTGCATGCCTTCCGCTGTGGCCCTGCCTGATATCCCTGGGTGAGTGAGGCTCTGCAAGCTCTGGGGCCCAGTCGCCTACCTGCCACTGCCGGTCACCTTTACCCCCCCACCCCACTTGCCTTTTGCTGCCACCACCCACCACCTTAACCCCCAGCAGCTAAGGCTCAGCAGCTGTGATGAATCCAGGCAGGGGGTGAGATGCAGACTGGTGGGGATCCAGGCTACATTTCGCTGTACCGGAGGACATGTGGAGAGGCTCATGTTCTCCTACTGCTGTCTTTCCCAGCACAGCTCCGGGCGGCAGAGAGAAACAGGATTCAAGTGGGCTGCTTCTCTGCCACCCAGAGCTGCCCGTTTCCCTATTGGAGGGGAAGTTGCAAACTTTTTGCTGTGCCGGGAAAGACTCTCTTGCTTTCCCAGCAGCAGGAGAACACGAGCCTCTCCACATGTCCTCCGGTACAGCAAAATGTAGCTAGGATTCACTGCAGCTCCTGGGCCTTGCTGGTGGGTTGCAAAGATGTGTGTGGGGGTGACCAGGCAGCATGGCCTATTTGCCTGACATCCCTTCCCTCTCCTGCCTGCAGCCCCTTTGTAGGACCTGGAACAATCGCCCCTTGTTGGCCCTGCCACTCCCTCCCGGTCGCACCCGTGTCGTCAACAGGCATCATCATTTCGAAGTTGAGGGAGAATTTGGGGAAGGAGGTGGAGGGTCCTGCAGTGGCCGGCACAGGAGCGCCACTGAGAAGCGGGGAAGTGGCCTTCTAGCATTCAGGCCAGTGGCAGGCCATGGGAAGTCAGAGCACCGAGGGAAAGGGGGATTGCCAGGGTTAGCCGCCTTCTCCGTGCTGAATTGGGACCATTTTGGGTAGTCCTAGGAATTGGGTGAGTCAAGCTGCAGCTCCTTGCCTTCTTAGCTGAGGGAACCAGTTTTCTGCAGGAGGAGGAGGTCTACCTGAGCGACTCCTCCGGTGTCTTCACCAGATTATTTGGACGCTTACAAGCGAGCGCAGCTAAAGGCACTGCTGTCGCATGTCAACCCAGGCCTCACCCTGCGGCTCCGTAAAGCCAACACCAAAGAAGTGGGCGATCGGGTGAACCTGTGGTGCAATGCTCACTCTGATTTCAGCTGTTCCAGGCTGTCCAACCTCAAACCCCCTCGGGAGCCGCCATTCCCAGGCTTCTACTCGCTTGTGCTTGGTCGCCATCTCTTCACCATGCTGAAGCTGCTGGCCCTGCCCCTCACCCTTCCCTCCCTCACCTGGCCTGAGAAGTTAAGGGCAATGGTGGGGGATAGCGAAGTGGCTGGGTCCTTATCTTCCCCTTCTTCTCTAAGATTTTGGGGTTCAGAGTGTGAATCAAATTCTTTTTCTCTGGAGAGTTGTTCCTCTTGGCTTCTTGTATTTAGGTCGTCTCTACTTTCTTGTTCTTCCTTGGGTCCTAGGTGTCGTTCACGAAATTTCTGTGCTTTTTCAATTGTATCAATTTTGTATTTTTTTGTCCTGCCACGAAACTAAAAGCCCCTCTGGGGTGAGCCACCTAAATGGAATACCATTTCTAATAAGCTGAGTTGATAAAAATTGGTAGCCCCTTCTCTGCTCTCTGACTCTCCTAGGTATTTGTTTCAGTGTAACCACTTCATGATCTTTGTATAAAAGTGGTTCGTCTCTGGTCTTACTATAGAGCAGGTCTCGTGTTGTCTTCCTCGCAAATCGAATGTGAAACTCTCAGGGTAGTCTATGTCTCCTCACATAGTGTGTATATACTCTGTAGACCTCATCTACATAATTTTCAATTTCCAGTTTGGGTTTCTGTAAAGCTGCCATTTTCAGATTCATCATAATTGCACATAACTCTTCCTTTTTGTCTTCCACCACATTTTGGAACCTAAGATGAAATGATGCCTTCTCTAATTCCATGTGTACCATCGAATCCCAGAGTTCGCAGTAAAGCACTTTCCAATTTTGTTCTGAATCCTCTTATTTCTTCTCCACCATCTCTGTTCTTGCCTCTACTAAATTTAATTTCTGTTCATTTTTTATCACTTCTTCCTGCATCTTTCCAATCTTACTATTCAAATTTTGTATTTTGTTTTTCACTTGTCTCATTTCAGTTCTCATCTCTGTTTTCATGTCTTCGTGGTTCCTCGCTATCAATTTGTGGGTTTTTGCCATCATTTCCTGCATCATAGTGACCGTTGCCTGTACTGTCTGCAGGCTTTGAGCTGAACTAGTTTTTTTCTGCCAATAGCATTGCATCTATAGATCTCTGCCCCATAGGTGAAGACGTCGTTGTTGTAGTTTTCTTTCCTGATTTTACATTTGTAATTGAAGTTGTCACCATTTTAACTATCTGTAGCAGCTCTTTCCAATCTACCATCAACTATCCCTAGTAGAGCACTATTTTCCTCTCCTTTTCAGTTCAATATTAATATTAATACATATATTATTTATTTACTTACTTATTTATTTATTTATTTTATTTATTTGATTTGTCAATTGCTTCCAAGATAATAGGTATAAGTATATACATAGTTATGAATACATGAAATGGGTACATATAAGAAAAATAAAAGAAACAATAGGACAGGGATGGTAGGCACGTTGGTGTGCTTATGCACGCCTCCTACAGACCTCTTAGGAAAGGGGTGAGATCAATAGTAGACAGTCTAAGGTTAAAGTTTTTGGGGTTTGGGGAAGAAACCACAGGGTCAGGTAGAGTATTCCAGACATTGACCACTCTGTTGCTGAAGTCGTATTTCCTGCAATCAAGTTTGGTGCGGTTAACCTTGAGTTTGTATCTATTGTGTGCTCTTGTGTTGTTATGGTTGAAGCTGAAGTATTCATTGACAGGTAAGTCATTGCAATGTATGATTTTATATACCATACTTAGATCAGACCAAAGACGGCGTAATTCAAGGTTTTCTAGATCTAGAATTTCAAGTCTGGTGGCATAAGGTATTATACAACGAGTAGAGGAGTGGTGAGCTCTTCTTGTGAAATATTTCTGGATTTCTCAACTGGGCTAATATCAGATACATAATGTGGGTTCCAGACTGATGAGCTGTATTCGAGTATTGGTCTAGCAAATGTTTTCTATGCTCTAGTTAGTAGTGTGATATTACCAGAGAAAAAGCTACGTAGGATTAGGTTAACAACTCTTAATGCCTTTTTGGCTATGTAGTTACAGTGGGCTCTACCACTTAAATCATTAGAGATGAATATTCCAAGGTCCTTTACAGAGCTTGGATCATCAACAAGGTCTTGACTATTCAGCTTGTATTTTATTTTCTGATTTTTTTTGCCAATATGTAAGACAGAGAATTTCTTTGTTGAGATTTGAAGTTGCCATTTGTTTGACCATTCTGATACATAGTTGAGGTCTTTTTGAAGGGTAGAAGTATTGTCTGTGGTGTTGAATAGCTTTACATCAGCAGCGAAGAGAACGAAGTTGCTCTTAATATTAATTACCAAAATTCTATTATGGAAAATCACAATCAGCTCTTATTTCTATTTTTTCTTATTGAACTTATTCAACTATTACAATACTTAAGAGAATTCAATATTAATCAAATACAGATATATTTACTCACAAAATCAAAAGTCTTATATGCTTAATTAATTAATTTAATTAATTAATTAATTTAAAGCCAATTCATTAAAGTAATTAAATTCTTATCTATATATAAATATCAATTAATCTATTTCTTTAGAGTTCTTAATTATATGCTTACCTCAGAATAAAAATATCTCAATTTCTTACTATATGATTATTATTTAAAGGTCTGAGTTCTATATTTATACAACACACTTTCAATTGTCCAGTTATTCAAAAATTATTAACCAGTATTCTTAACTCAATATTCTAACACATATATATTTATTAAGATTATGTTTTACCAATATTATTTAGTTACATCTATGTTTGACCAGTTGAATGATGTCCATGGATCTTCTTCTTCTTTTTTGATAAATACCTTATTACAGTTCTTAGTTCAAGTTCAAAATGTCCTCTTTAAATTTGCACAGTCACTTCCACCGTTTTGTTTCTCCTTTCTGTTTTGGCTTCTTCTTCTTGCTCCTTTATTCTTTTTCTCCACAGTCCAAGCCTGGATTCAGGCCCCGGTCAGCAGAATTGCCGCCTTCTTTGCTACTCTGGGCACAAGGAGCAAACAACCAGAAGCTACTAGTGACACATTCCCCAGCCCTTGTGGGTTTCTCACCCATTTGATGGAGACCCTTAAATGTATGTGGTCCACAAAATGGAACAATATTGAAGCCTCCCAAGCAGCCTAAGGGAAAAAATCCGGTTTCTACTGCCCAGATTCAATTCTCGCTGAAGGTCAACCACCTTTGGGGAATAGCATCAGCCCTCTTGAAATAGGCCCTCAGGCTTTGGAAAACAGAGGAAAGACACCAAACTTTCTCCTACCTTGTTGAGCAACTTTAGCCGTGAAAGAACATCTTTGTCGATATAAAGTCTCTGTCTTACAAAATACGCCGGAGTCTCTCTCCTGGGATCATCCCTGGGAAGAAGCAAGAAGCCTGAAATGGTCACATCTGCTGCTACCTCTCCATTTGGGTCCATGTAGAGTTTAAAGTCTGAAATATTGACAAACTCATTCTTCTCCAGGAAAGGATGGAACTAGAATGGGAACATGCAGCAATTTTAAAAGCAGAAAACTTTGTTCCTTATCCCAGATGCTTTTTCACATTTGAATCTTTCTTCTCTCTATTGCCTAATTTACAAACATGCTTCATTAGGAAATTAGGTGTTACCACTATCTTACAAGTGAACGAAAAAAGTTCACAAAAAATTGAGAACATATTCCGACAATATAGATTTTGACAAAATGTAGTTGAACAACAGAAAAAAGGAGATTTATGAACTCCCTGAAAACAACAGGTTGGTTATCAGAAACATGGATTTGTCAAGAAGAAAATTGTCAGGGTAATCCTCTCCCAGGAAGCCCAGACAGGAAACCTGAGCTAGGCCCACTTCGCTATAATGCTGCACTGACAGGATTTTGGGAGTCAGAAAGTACAAATCTCCCATCGACCCTTTTTTTATGCAGCTGTAGGTGTCCTCCTCTTATCTGGTTCTTCCCCAGGCAGAATCTCTCCTCCACCCCCCAAAAGTCATTCCCTCCTATCACTGCCCTTTCTAAATGGATTGTAGGAAAGGTGGGGATACAATTTACGTGCTCTATGCGAGTCATCCTCACATATTATTTCATTTCCTAAATACATTATGGAAATACTGCTGATATAACTCGATCTCAGGAAATAGTAACAAACAATTTTGTGATGTGATCAGAAACCCAGTGTGATGACCCATAGTCTCTCAAAATAACCCAAAACCCAAAACATATATTAAAGTCCGGTAAGGCCTTCAACTTAACTTCACTGTTTTATTTGGCACAGTTTAAAGTCACAAAAGTAACTAATGAGGCAAACAGAAAACCAAAACAAACCACATTGATGAGAGTTCTGAAGCAAGCCAAGATAACTAATCATAAACTCCAGGAAAATAACCGAGAAAAGTCCATGGGAAGAATGCCAACAAAGATAAACCTCTTTCAAGTTGAACACTAAAATTGACTCCTGCAAATTCTAGCTACGCAGTTGCAAACTTATATACATAGCTCCCACCTGCAAGCCACGAGGAGGATCATGGTAATGACCTCTGGAGTAGACCTCGCTTTTCCCTGATCCTCTCCTCCCTGTGTGACCTTGGATGGATAGGGGATGGGCCTGGATCCTCTGACTGCTCAGCCAACCTCTGCCCTTCCCCAGCCTCCTCCACCACCTCTGAAGCCACACTCCCACTCCCTGTGGGCTGTTCCTCCTCTTCCTCAGAGTCAGTCTCCACCAGGGGCATGACACTATCCCCCCCACAGGGCCCCCTCCCCTGGGACAAGGCGGACGAGCAAACCGAGTGTGAAAGTCCTGGACCAAACAAGGAGCATGAACATCAATGGCATTGACCCAGGTGAAGTCCTCTGGTCCATAACCTTTCCATGCCACCAAATACTGAAATCAGCCCCGCAACTGGCCTGAATCTTGGATGCTATCCACTTTGTACTCCTCCACTCCCAGAGGGCCTACTGGAGCAGGCAGTGATGGAGCTAGTCTATGTGGACTGTCGGCCGAGGCAGGGACTAACAGGGAACAATGAAAAACAGGATGGATACGCATGGTCCATGGCAGGGAGAGACGATAAGCCACAGGATTGATTACCACCTCGACCAGAAAAGGTCCCAAGTAATGGTGATCGAGCTGATTCGATGGTCGCATCGTTGGTAAATATCGAGTAGAGAGCCAAACCCGATCACTGACCACTAAAGGTGGAACATTGTGATGATGTCAGTCTGCAAACCGTTTATAGTCGTCCTTGGCTCTCTCTAGTTGATCGCAGACCATGTGGTGTACGGCTTTTAACTCCTGCAAAAACGTGTCCACTGCCAGAACTGGGGAATCAGACGGGGCTTAAGGGAAAAGTCGTGGATGAAACCCATAGTTAGCAAAGAAAGGGGACATGGGTGGATGCATGTTGAGCATTGTTATAAGCGAATTCTGCCACCGGCAGCACTTTCACCCAATTGTCTTGTTGAATATTGCTGAAACAGCGGAGATACTGCTCCAAAATAGCATTCACTCTCTCTGTCCCCCCATCAGTTTCGGAGTGATGAGCAGATGACAGAGACACCTGAACCTGCAGTTTCGCGAATAGGGTCTGCCAGAAGCATGCTGTAAATTGTACCCCCCCGATCTGATACCATGCAGTCTGGTAACCCATGCAACCAGAAAACATGGGAGATAAACAATTGAGCTGTTATCTTGGCCGATGGAAGACGATGCACACGGAATAAAGTGGGCCATTTTAGTCAACATATCCACCACCACCAAAATGGTTGTGGCACCATTCGATGGTGGTAACTCAATGATGAAATCCAATGAAACTGCCACCCACAGTCATTCTGGCCTGGGCAAGGGCTGCAAGAGACCAGGGGATGCACCAGGAGCATATTTGGCTTGGCGACAGATCCCACAGGATGCCACATATCCCGACACATCATGTTTAAGTCTCAAACACCAAAATGTCCTAGACATGAGGTGCGGTGTTTTGAACACCACAAAGTGTCCTGCCGCCAGACTATCATGACATTGATGTAGGATAAGGCCACGAAGAGGACCTCCAGGCACATAAATGCGATCATGGAACCGCAACAGGTCCCCAATATACGCCTAAGGAGTGAGTCTCTTGTCTCCCATTCTCATCCAATTCTCGACATCGAGCTGCCACAAATGGATCCTCCCGCTGCGCCTCCTGAATCCTCACTCAAAGGTCCACAGATTCCTTGGTGGCCACAAACTTCTCCAACGGAATCACCGTCCAGGGCAAGATTTTATCCTCCCTTCAGGTATACTCAGGCTTCCAAGATAGGGCGTCGGCACATTGATTCCCTCCACTCGGAACATAGATCACCCGGAAATCGAATTGAGCAAAGAATAAGGACCATCTCGCCTGACGCTGGTTCAATGTCCGAGTTGTATGTAGGTGTTCCAAATTGTGATGATCCATCCGAACCTCGATTTGGTGATGAGTCCCCTCCAGGTGGTGCCGCCATGTCTCAAAAGCGACCTTAACTGCCAATAGCTCCTTGTCCCAAATCATATAGTTGCGCTCTGGAGCCGACAACTGCTGGGAATAATAAGAACATGGGAACAAGGTGCCTGCGGGAGCATAGGCCTGGAGGAGCACTGCACCAACAGCCACATCGGAAGCATCTGTTTCCACCACGAATGGCTGGCCTGGATCAGAGTGTTTGAGGATAGGCTCAGAAGCAAAGGCAACTTTCAACGCCTCAAAAGCTGCCTTCTCCTCAGCACTCCAATGGAACTTCTCCTCCTTCTTGAGCAGATTAGAAAGGGGAGCAGTCAAGGCAGCAAAGCAAGGAATAAATGTGCGGTAGTAGTTCGCAAACCCCAACAGTCGTTGCACATCCTTAACCTGCTGTGGAGGTTCCCACTCCTGCAACGATTGAATTTTTTCCGGGTCCATTTCCACCCCAGCAGGTGAAATATGATGTCCCAAGAAATCAATCATGGTTTGTGCAAACTGACACTTCTCATGTTTAGCAAACAGGTGGTTATCATGCAAACGTTGCGACACCAGCCGCACATGCTGCCAATTTTCCTGCAGGGAGTCTGAATAAATCAAAATGTCATCTAAATAAATGACCACGAATTGATCCAACAAATCATGGAAAACATCGTGCATGAAATGCATGAACACAGCTGGGGCATTGGTTAATCCAAAAGGCATCACGGTATACTCAAAATGCCCTTACCTCATCCGGAAAGCTGTTTTCCACTTGTCCCCTGCATGAATGCGAACCAGATTGTAGGCACCACGCAACTCTAACTTCGTAAAGATTTTAGCTTGACGAAGCCGCTCAATCAGTTCAGGGATGAGGGGAAGCGGGTACCAATTCCTCACTGTGATTGCATTCAACTTGTGGTAATCACAACACAAATGTAACTTAATGTAGTTTAATGTTCACATGGTAAGAAAAGAGACATAGAATTGACTCAATTGAGAAAGCTGAATTATTTTATACAGAATATTTTGGAGGGAAAGAGGAGGAGGCAGAAAAAGAAATGTCACTAATTGAATTCCAAGAGGAGTGCCAAATAGAGACTGAAAAAGAAGGTGCAATAGGCAGAAAGGTGGAAGTCAAAGAAAAACGTGAACCAAGATCTACGAGAGCTGCTAAACCTAACTACAAAATATAATCATGGAAGAGAAAAAACTGTTTACAATTAACATAAATGGACTTAATTCAGCTGTTAAAAGAAGGAAAACTTTCCATAAATTAGAGAAATTAAAATTCGATATAATCTGCCTACAAGAAGTACATATTAAAAAAGCAACATGAACAATTGCTGATACAGCCAAAATTAGGGAAAATATTTACTTCTTTGACACAATGTAAGAAAAGAGGAGTGGTTTTATACATTAAAGATATTAACCCAGCGAAATTGATCTATACCGATGACAATGGAAGATTACTAATGGTGGAAATAATGGATAATAATATGAAAACACTCCTGATTGCAATCTATGCCCCAAATGACAATCAAGAAGAATTTTATAGAAAATTCCATATGAAAATAATTGAACTGGACTATGCTAATATAGTTATGATGGGAGACTTTAATGGAATTGTAGATAATAAATTGGACTATACAGCACAGAAAACAACAAAGCAAAACAGAAAGACTCTCCCTAAATCCTTTTTTTAAATGATAGACAAAATAAATTTAAAAGATACCTGGAGAGAAAGAAATGCTAAGACTAAACAATACACCTTCTATTCAAACAGACACTTATCATGGTCCAGAATAGATATGATATGGATGTCAACAGAATTGTTAGCTACTATTCAAGAAATAAATATTGAATCAAGTACTTGGTCAGATCGTAATCCAATGACAATTAAATGGAAAGGACAAAGAAGAAGATCTAGATGGACGTTAAATAATACTACACTAAAGGAAAAAGACTTCATACAGTGGATGGAGAAAGAACTGGCTTTCTTCTTTAGAGAGAACAAAAAAGAAGATACATCAATCCAGAACGTATGGGATACAATGAAGGCATATGCCAGAGGCTTGATACAAGGAAAAGAAATACCATGAAAAGATTAGCTTCTAAGGCATTAGAGAATGAGTATAAAGGACTTGAAAAAGAGCTACAGAAAATGCCACAGAAAAAGGACATTAAGTTAAAAATGGATATAATTAAACATAAAATGGGATTAATGGAAAAAGAAGAACTAGCACAGAAAATCAGAGGCGCGAAACAGAACTATTTTGAAGGTTCAAATAAACCAGGTAGATGGTTAGCATATAAATTGAGAAAGGAGAAAGAATCAAAGAAAATATTGCAATTAATAGATGACCAAGGCCAAGTTTGCTATGGTAGTAAAGAGAAGAAGGAAATTATTTGAGACTGTTATGGGAAACTATACACACAAGAGAATATTGACGAGGATAGAGTTAAACAGTACTTACAGAATGCTAATCTACCCCAGAAATAATTTTCCTAGACCTTACTTAGTCAGGGCTGCTGCTGTCTAAATGTTCCTCCTCAGTCATTCTTCAGGATGGCGGATTTCTCCTCTGTCAGGCTGAGGTTCTCCCTTCACAGTTGTTCTATTTCTCTTTTTATTGCAACTCATTCCTCGACCATCTCTTGAAATAGCATTGAATTTCTGTAAGTTATGAAGAGCAGACAGAAATTAGCCCTCTCATGAGAGAGAGAGAGAGAGAGAGAGAGAGAGAGAGAGAGAG
>NW_020717946.1:11005-23745 GCF_900518725.1 Notechis scutatus | reverse complement strand
CTATTCTATTCTATTCTATTCTATTCTATTCTATTCTATTCTATTCTATTCTATTCTATCTCTCCAATGCAGGGAGGAACCAGGCCATTTAGCAGCCTCCTTGCAGGTGAGTGGCCCCACTGGGGTCTGTGTGGGGAGGAGGAAGGGAGGGAAACGGGGGCTTTGAGGTCCAAGGACCAATTGATGGTGAAGATGCTTTGGGAAATCCCTCTTCTCTCTCCTGTTCATCGCAAGCGCTGCAAGGGGAGGAATTTGGGGGAGATCCAGTGGGGCTCTGGGAAGGGGGGGCTCTGCCTGCCCCCAAACTCTTGTCCTGCAAGGCCAGACTGTGGCCCCTCTCAGGATCTGACTCTCTTGGATCAGGAGGCTCAGAGAGCTGCAAAGAGGAGATTGGTCAGAGAATGACGGAGCAGCTGTCCAGATGAAGTCAAAAGACACTGACACAAACTTGTAGTTTAGATAATATACAAATATATTTAACATTTATAGTTGCAGCAGACAAGATAGTCAGGAACATCGTGAGGTAAATCAAACAGCACACAGAACACAGAGAAGAAAAAGGCGGGAAAAAAGGGGAACTCCCCCTTTATACCCACAGCAACCAATCATAGCGTGGATTGCCTCATGCAGAAGCCAGCCCAACCAATCAGCTCTTCCCCCATTGGACACTTTCCTGTTGCAGTTCCTGAATTTGATATCCTAACAAGACTGGGGGGTCCCCAGTGCAGGAGGAAAAGGGGGGCAGATGAGGGGCTTCTTGAGGCTCCTGCAGTCATGGATGGAGAAGGGGCTTCTCTCCACTCCTTGGAGCCCTCTGGGATTCCCTCCCTCCAGAGGCTGAGGGAAGACATGGAGGGGGAGCATAGGGATCCGTAGGTCTCCGGAAGCAACACGGACCAGTATTGGATTCCTGTATTTGAGGGGGGACATGGATGTTATCTAACTTGTGGGGCAGGTTCTCAGCCGCCTCTGAAGCCAGTCCCAGCCCTGCCTCTCCCTTCTTTCTACCTTGGAAAACCCCACCCAGCTGATCCCTCTCTTGAGGAAGCCGCAGTTCTCATGAGTGGGATCAGCTGGGCCGATTGGTGCTGATCCCTCAGTCTGGGCGGTGGGATTCCTCCTCTTGGCTCCCTCCCAGATTGACTCTGCCTGCTTTTTCCCTCTCTTGGCAGCACAAGTGGACAGTCCCAGCATGAGGAGAGAGGAGAGGAGATCAGCTTTCTCCTGAATTAGGCCGGACTCTCCGGAGGAGCCTTTCAGGCCCATCCTGCATGCCTGGAACCAGGATGTATTTGGGGGTCTTTTGCCTTTGCTTTTACCATTGGATCAGTATCCTTTTGTATTAGGATTGAGGAACAGAGGAGAAAAGAACATCTTACATGTTTATAATTGTGGAATCAAAAAGATTCAAACTGTGATTAGTAGATATTATTTTATTTTTTATTTATTTCTTTCCTGCTGAAGGCATTGAAGATATCCAACACACCTTTTCCTCCTATTTTCCCCACAACAACCACCCTTTGAAGTGGGTTGGGGGGTCAGAGCGAATGACTGGCCCACCCAGCTGCCTTTTGTGGCTCAGGTGGGACTTGAACTTAGAATCGCTTTCTAACCTGGTGCCTTAACCACTACACCAAACTGCCTTGTCTAGCTTGTAATAGCTTTGTAATGTAGCATGTAGCAACTATGTTGTTGTTTCTGGTGACTTTTAATGGGTTTCTGGTGATTAACAGGTTTTAGAAAAGGGCCCATAGCTAATGGGGCGAGGAATAGGATGAAGAATTTTACTTTAAGGGAGAAAGGGGGGAAAGCTGGTTATTTGCTGGCTTTGCTCCCTGTTTTTTAAAGGGGAGACTAAGAACGACCTTCAGACAATCCCGCACAGAGAGAGAATCCGGTTGCCTGCAATTCTTGGGAAGGAGATCAGAAGGTCTAATCTTTCACCATCCTTTCCCTTCAGCTGCTCGGCTTTCTTAAGCACATCTGGGTTTTCATTGCACTTCTTGAAGCTTTACAATTTCTTGATTAATGACTAGTTCACTTCTGACCTATTTTATAACCTGTACTTTTATGTTTTTTTATTGTTTACCATTAAATTCAAATTATTATTTTTTAATTGTAAGAAAGTTGCAATGGACTTTACGCTTACACAGTATTATATTATAAATCTTGCTCTTTCTAGCTTTTTTCTTTCTTTTTAAGAGCCTTGATATTTAAATCTTAATTTTTTATGGAAAAATTCCCCTTTTTAAAAAAAATCTGGGGGACAAAAACCTTTTTCCTGTGGAAACTGTTGCTTACCTCCTTCTCTTGTCCTTGAAGAGAAAACAAAAGGTGTTTTTCAAGTCTTCCAAAGGTGATAAATTATTTTGGGAGATAAAACTGAAAAAAGAATGTTCTCCAACTTACAGGTTTTATTTCAAAATACAAACAAAAAAATTCATGGGTCAAGAACAGTTCTGAAAAATCAAGACAATATGCAAAAGCAGGAAATATCAGCTGGACCTGATTTGCAATTGGAAGACTTGGTGTTTAATTGGTCACCGTCACATCCAAAGAAGTATTTGGTTTGTCAGAACAGATAAAAACCAATATGAATAGAAGAAACTCTTGACGAATAGATAGGACGAAGGATGGACTGGATTTTCTTGGCAAGAGAAATGCTGTGCTGTTGAGGAGAATTATTCAACAATGTATCTGGCAGAGATAGTTACAAGAGATTTATGAACTTTGGAAATGAGATGCAATTGTTGGTAAAGTTCCTAATTAAAAACCTAAGGAAAGGTTTCACAATTAAGAACCAAACACAAGGATTTAACACTGGACTCAGAGATAATGATTGAAGTGGTTTGTGATAAATAAGGAACCGTGTAGACTTTCTGTGAATAAATTATAATAACAGACTGTTAATAGTTCTTTGAATTTTAACTTTGCTGTTGTTCAACTATTAATTGTTTTTCCTTTCACATATATACTCTATGACAGGTCAGTTAGGTTGCAAATAGATGTACAAGATTATAAACTTTGGACCTCTTTTGCAAGAAGGGAAGCTATTATTGTTGCAATAGATTTCTGAGTGTTCAACTGGAGGGCATAATATGTCCTTTTCTTTCTTTTTAATTATTTTTTCAATGTTTTTTAGTTTTTTTCTGTCTCTGTTCAACCCTTTTCTTTTGGATTTTAATCTTTTGAATAAAATAAAATGGTCAATTCTAAGAAAAATGGAACAGGAGATTCACAGTTTGGCCTGGCTGCTTCCCCACTAACCATTGCACACATACTGTAAGAATAGCAACATTGTTTTCTGAAAATAAATGGTTTTCATTTCTTCTCATCTGAGTTGCTGCCTCTTGTTGGAAGTTGGGAATAGCAAAGATTTTTCCCTCTTTGTTGCTCAGAGACTCCAATTTCACTCTGAGTGGGAAGAAGAGGAGAAACCAAGGCAAAAACTGGGAATGGGGGACTCCTATGTGCTCTTTGGGGAGGAGGCAGCCATTTTGCCCCCGTGTCCAGATGTTTTTCCAGCATCACCAGCTGATCTTCTGTAAAATGGTTCTTTTGTCTTGGCTTGGTGGGGGCAGCAACAGAGGTTGCTTTCCCCTCAAATCCTCCTTTGCCTCAGGCTGTTGGCCAAGTGGCTGGTTTCTGGGCCTCATCCAGTGGCTCAAGGAGACAGGAGTTCAGTGACCGGCCAGAGCCATCCTGGTCCCCTTAAATAACAAGGATTTCCCCCTCCGTGCTGTTCAGAGACCCTGATGTCACTTTGAGAGGTAGGAAGGGGAGGAACCAAGGTAAAAATTGGGGGAGGCTCCAGTGTGCTCCTTGAGGAGGAGGCAGCCATTTTGCTCCTGTGTCCAGATGTTTCTCTTCCCTCAGGCTCTTGGCCAAGTGGCTGATCTCTGGGCCTCACCCAGGGGCCCTTCGGGAGACAGGAGGACAGTGACCGGCCAGAGCCTTCCTGGTCCCCTTGCAGAAGGGCAGTTTCTCCTGCTTCTCACGGATCCTCTCCTGGCTCTTCAGTTGCCCAATAAGATCAGTGGCCCAAGAGTGGGGAGACCCCTGATTGACGGGAGAGATGTCCCCCATATTAAAGATAGTCCTCAGTTTACGACCCAAGAGTCTGAACCCAAAATTTATGTTGCTAGGTGAAAAATGTGTTGTGAGTTTTGCCCCATTTTACAAACATTCGTGCTGCAGTTGTTAAGTGATTCACTGCAGTTGTTAAATTAGTAACTTGGTTGTTAAATGAGTCAGCTTCCCCATTGACTTTGTCAGAAGGTCACAAAAGGGGATCACATGACTCTGCAACCGTCATAAATGTGAATCAGTTGCCAAGCATCTGAATGTAAACCACGTGAGCATGAGGATGCTACAATGGTCATAAGTGTGAAAAATGGTCATACATGTTTTTTTCAGTGCCGTTGTAACTTTGAAGGGTCAGTAAATGAACTGTTGTAAGTTGAGGAGTGAAAGGGGGGTCTTTCACCCCAATGTCCTTTGGGGCTTCCCAGATGCCCTCAAGGGCTCCCATCTTTGAGAGTCTGAAAAGGGCACAATTTAAAGCTGGCGTCTCCAACCTGCAACATGAGAGTCACATTCAGCCTTGGAAAGCTAATAATGCAGCCCCACAAAATGTTATGTTACAATAAACAATAGAAAAATAATAGAAGTATATACTAACTATATTATATAATTTGTACAGAGCCCAAGACAATTCCTTTTCACTCAGTGCTTCCCAGGGAAGCCAAAAGGTGGGACAAGGCTGCTTTAAAGCATTAGGTGAAAATTCACTCTGTATTTGAGCGCCTTCTGAATCAAAAGTTTTAGAAATATATTTATTTATTAGACTCCTCTCCATCTTGAAAATGCCACAAGAGCCTTTGAGCATTTTTATCCAGAGCGAAGAATACTTGGAGTTTCTGACCTGACACAACCATATTTTAAGAGACTTTTGGAAGGATATCAAGCATGGCTACCACAGCAGAAAAGGCCCATCTCCTGGGTCCCACTACAGGTGAGTCCTAAGAGCCAAGGCCCACAACAGAGGCCCAAACCAAGCATGCTGTGAAAAATACGGCTCAGGTATTCACACAGAAAGTGTGCTATTTACAAGCAATGTCTGTGATTTTTTTCACAGGATTAGTGTTCACATCTGGTCAATTATATTTGTCTTTTTGTGTACAAGATTACATTTGTTGTACGTAATACAAGAGAGCAAAACCTTCCAATCCTATCATTGTCAGGAATCGCCTAGCGCAGGTCTGTAGTTTGTCTGTCTTTGTCTTCCTCACAACAGAGCAGAGAGGGAGCTTAGGCAATCCAGTAGGTAATTTGATCAGTTCCAGCTTTCGCTAGCTTGTTTCTACATAATTTGATTAATTTCTGGCTGGCTTGATGCTTAAAACAGCATTTGAGACTTTTCTTCTGATGGGATCGTTTTTTCCTTCCCCGCTTTGCGAATTGAGAAGAGAAACATCAAACCAGCAGAGGGCGCCATTCTCCAGCTCATCCTGTTTCCAGAAATTCTTAGGGCTTTGCTGAGACTCTCCTTATTTGAAAGATTTTCAAAGATTTATATTCCTTTATGTTCTATATTTGACATTCTTGATCTGTCTAGCTATCCCTTCCTCTTACCCACAGACGGGGCCTAATTTCCACTCTGTACATGCTCAGTGGAAAGGTGACTGCAGAAGAAATGAGATGATTTAAGCCCTGAAAGGACAGTTGAATGTTTCTCATACTTTGTTCATCATAGGAAATGTAAAATCAGCTGAATTTGGGGATCATAATAACAACTGTAATCGGAAGAGGGATTTATTATTTTAGTCCAAGGATTCTCCAGAAGAACCGCCAAAGGAAGAGCAGCCATTTTAGTTTATGGTAGGAAAAGGGAAGAGTCTGAAGCTTCCTAAAGATTCATGGCTTCACCAGAGAAGAAAAGGAAACAGGGAAGGTATATACTGTGTTTGATCTGTCTGGCATTTTTCCCTAGAAAGAAAGAAATATCTTCGTCTTGAAGAGGCCACAGAAAAGCCTTTGAGCGTTTTTATCCAGAGCGAAGATCCTTTGGGGAGTCTGAGGTAAAACACAGAATCATAGGACTAGAAAGGACCTCGGAGGTCTCCTAGTCCAACCCTCAGATCCAGGCAGGAGACCTAATACCACCCAAGCCTCACATGTCTCCATTTTTCAAAACTTCCAGTGAGGCAGGCCTCACAATTCCAGGATGTCAGCTATTCCATTGATTGATTGTTCCCACTGTTAGAAAATGTATGTTTCTAGGTTGGATTTCTCTTTGACAAGTTTCCACCCATTACTTCATGCTGCCTGGTGCTTTGGAGAAGAGGTCAATCCCTTCTACTCTGGGACAGCCCCTCAAGGGCTGGAAGACAGTTATGACACAAACACCTCATCATCTCTGTTGCTCCTCCCTGCGCTCTTTCCAGGGTCTCCGCGTCTTTTTGGAATCCTGGAGACCGGAAGTGGATCCAGCACTCCAAGGGGGGGGGCTCCCTTGGGCACCATGAAACGGAAGTCTCATTTATCGGGTTCTCTTGGTGTTTTTCTCCCTCTGTTTGATGCCGCCCAAGACTGCACTGTCTCTTTTCATGCGAGGGGCAGTGCGGGATCTCCCCTCCCCCTCGCCTGCGCCCTCCCCCCAGGGCCATATTTACTTCCTACTTTTCCCCGCCCCCCCCCCCCCGTTCCGCCCCTCCCCCCAAGAGGCGGAATCCCTGGAAGGGAATTTCCTGATGAAACTTTCGCTTTCCTTTTCCCTCCTCTCTCGCCGGTTCCCCTTGGACGTCTGCCTAGCGACAATGACGACATGGGGATACTTTTTTTCTACTGGTTGAGCTTGGCCAATCGCCGGCTTCCTCTGGATTGTTGCGCTGTTGCTCACATGGGGCGTGTCTTACTCTTCCTTCCAGGAAATCCGAGGGCTGCTTGAGGATCTCGGACAGGATGGCTCTGCGCTCTGCGCCCCTCTGGGTCCTGGTGCTGCTGGCGGTCGCCCTACGGGAGAGCTGCGTTGGTGAGTCCCTTTGGGGCCTTCGAGAGATCCGGCCCCTTTTCCTTCCAGGGACTCTTTCTCTCTCCCCCCAAAAAAAGTTTATTCCCAGAAATAGAATCCTGGTTCGGTCCTCTTTCCAGTCCGCTCCCCTTCCCCCCCTGTAGCCACTTAAATATTAGGATGGGGCTCTGCTGCTGCCTCCCCCCCCATCCAGGAGAGCCCCTCTGGGAACAGGAGAAGGGTGGGCCCTCCAGATGTCAGTCAAGTCTACCTGGGCGCCCCCAAGCGCAGTTCTTTCCCTCCCCCGAAGTGGCGATTGTCGGAAAGGAGCGTTTGCAGGGGATCAGGGCAGTTCCCGAACTTCCTGGCTGCCTTCGCCCAACCCCCCTCCGCCTGGGTCGCCTTTCCTGCCTTTGGGGGGCTTTGGGGCTCTTTGGGGCTTCTGGCGCTGGGAGGACCCGGCTGGTTTCTCTAATCGGATCCGTGTCTTGGCAGATGCTGGTGCAGTGGAGCGATGGGGCCAAGGTTGTCCTGTGAATGCAGCAGGATGAGAGTCTGGAGAGAAGCCCTTCTTAATAATCTCCCTAAATATTCCTCCTTCCTGATTGTCACTTTCTCCTGATCCCCACCATCACTAGATGGTCCTAAATCCCTAATATCCCCAGAGCTTTTTTGTGGGACAGGCAGAGATTTGCCTCCCAAGAGGTTCGTTCTTTCATTTCAGAAGGTCCCGACATGGGGCAGTTTGCAAAATATTTAAAATATTTACAATGTATTATTATTCCTTAGTAATCAGGAACTTGGGGTGTTCCTGGCTGTTTGCTCTGAGAAATCAATATAGCAACTTCTCAAAAGACATTTTAAAAAATTGGCAGAAACTTAAGGATTAAATAAGCTGGTTTGGAGGTAAAAGGAGAGAAGCAACTCTGGATGGTGACCATGAAATGAACCACTTCTTTGGACACAGACTGGCCCAAACTCACCGGCCGTTCCTGACACATTCACCATTGTGAGGAAGCCCAACCTGAGTTGCATTCACACATTTCTCCTCTCAGGCAGACTTCAGATTTCCTCACTGCTCAGCCCCACAAGGGGAAGAAGCCGGTTCTGGATCTCGGAGAGTCCGATTCCCCCTCCTTCTGTTAGAGAAATCCCTTTTGGATTCCGAAATCTCCCCAGAGCAGGAAGTGGGTCTGGGATCCCTCTCCCCAAAAGCTCTGAGAGGCCCCCGGGATTGTGGGGAGAAGCAGGAAGAAGGAGGCCCAGGCCTTTGCCTTGGACTGGGAAGGACTGGGAGGCCATACTGGAGGGAATGGGCAGTGGGACTACAGGCAGTCCTCAACTTACAACAGGAGAGCACCTGCTCCCCCTAAATGGAAAAAGGCACCTAGAAAACCTCTTGAAAAAAGCAAATTTGTGTGCCAAGCCATCGAGGTCCCCAACCCCCAACAAACAACAGGGGAGGGAACTCTGGCAGCAGGAGTCCCCATCCTGCAAGACAGTGAAAAAGAGGTAAGTGGAGCCATTCTACCTTTTAAAATTGAAGGGACATTAACCGTTACATGCACGGGCTTAAAAGGGCCCATAAACATTATCATTGACACCGGTAGTTCGCAGTGCCTTATCAGTCCCGAGACTGTGCGTAGGCTAGTTATAGAAACAGAAATGTTAACTACCCCCATTCGATTCCAACAAGTAGATGGATCCATGATAGGGGGAAGTCCAGCTACGCAAGTCACCGAAAAAGTAAAGCTAACCATAGGGGAACACTGGGAAATAATCCGATTCGTAGTAGTCCCAAAGGCGACCCAATCAGTAATCCTGGGTCTTGCCTGGCTAGACGAATGGCGGCCAAATATAAGCTGGGAGGGTAGCTATAGGAGAATCAAATTAGCACTTGGTCCTGCGCCACGTCCATTATCAGCCCAGAAATACAAAAAAGCCAGCTGGATAGAACAGTATCATTGGCTGATCAACTCCCAGGGATTCCCAAAATCCCAATCTAGTACCTTGATCTGGTTCCATTTTTCAGTGAGGAAGAATGCAACGTGCTACCCCCCCCCCTCCATCACAACACTGACTGTGCCATAGAGTTTATAGAGGGGGCGAAATTACCAAAACCCCAAATGTACTCCATGACTCCTAAGGAAATGAAGGAGCTACGAGACTACATAGACACAAACCTAGCCAGAGGCTTCATCCAACTTACAAAATCCAGAGTGGCTGCCCCTGTACTATTTAAAGAAAAAAAAGATGGGGGGGTGGTTTTCATCTTTGTATTGATTTCAAGGGGCTAAATTGCATGAGTATTCACAACACATACCCCCCCTACCACTCATGAAAGACATGTTAGAACACTTAGCGAAAGGGAAAGTGTCTACCAAATTAGATCTCTGTGAAGCCTATTACGGAATCCGCATCAAAGAAGGAGATGAATGGAAGACTGCTTTCAACAACCCCTTAGGCAGTTTTCAGTTCAGAATAATCCCATTTGGGTTACAAGGAGCCCCAGGAGTCTTCATGCAGCTCGTAAATGGAGTCTCACATCAATATTTGTATAAAGGGGTCCTGGTCTACTTGGCTGACCTTCTCATTTACAATGAAATTCTAGAAGAGCACATCAAGTTAGTGAGAAAAGTATTAAAAAGACAGTTAGAGGCAAAACTGTATGTGAAGCTATCCAAATGCGAATTCCATAAAGAGTCTTTGGATTATCTTGGCTACCGCATTTCAGCTCAGGGGATAGAAATGGATCCAGTCAAAGTGAAAGCTGTCCTGGATTGGCAACCCCCAAAGAATCGCAAACAGCTGCAAAGCTTCCTGGGATTTGCAAACTTCTACTGGCAATTTATCTCCTCATTTGCAGAAATTGCATTACCAATAACAGAATTATTGAAAACCGGGAGTCGGGGGGGGGGGGGGGCAACCAAGGCAAAACCCGGACAGCCCCTTAAATGGACTCTAGAATGCCAACAAGCTTTTGAATGGTTAAAAAGGCATTTCGCACAGGAACCCATTCTAAAACACTCTGACCCAGCATTGCCTTTTATAGTGCAAGCAGACGCTAGCGACGTAGCAGTGGCAGCAGTTCTACTCCAGAAAAATGATAATGGAGATCTGCAACCCTGTGCATATACGTCCCAAAAACTCACAGACACTGAAAAAAGGTGGGTTGTATGGGAAAAAGAAGCTGATGCGGTTTGTTGGGCTTTACAAACTTGGAGACAATTTTTAGAGGGCAGTGCCATTCCATTCGAAGTGTGGAGAGACCATAAAAACTTAGAAGCTCTAAAAACACCCAGGAAACTCTCTCCTACACAAGTTAGATGGGTTCAATACTTCAAAAGGTTCAATTTCCAATTGAAGGACCTCCCAGGGGGAAAAAAATCTACTAGCAGACGCGTTGTCTAGGAAGCCCCTATTCGACAGTATATCATAGTTTTAATTCTTTTAGTGTCTTTTGGCATTGTCTCTTGTTCTCCATGTCTGTCTGAGGCTCTTCTTCCTTTAACTCCGCCTCACTGGAATTTCTTCGTTCTTCAACCATCGCCATTATTTTCTTTTCCAATATTTCCAATAGTTCCCTTCTTTCTTTCAACATTCCTTTGTTTTTTATTTCGTTTGTTAATCCTTCTGTCTCTTTGTCACAATCAACACACAACAGTCCCAGGAAATTGTATTTGTATATCCTCTTGGTAGAATTTATCCCCCTTTTTTCAAAATTTCCGGGGTTTTTATTAATTTATTTGTCTTTTCTTTCATAAAGTTATAAGTCCAGTAATTTTCCATATAATTTTATAGGAAAAAAATCTTTGACCATTAGATGGCGCTCTGTATCACTTTCCACTTTTTAAAGTTCTTTTCTTTTTTCTTTTAGTTATATTAAACAATAATTTCCAACCATTTCCACAATTAATTTTCTTAATATTAACCAATTCCAGGCAAGTCCAGCATTTAATCCAATGCCTAGTTAATGCCAATTTATATCATTCAAAGTTTAGTCTCTAGTTTCATTGTGGCTTTTTATGAACCAATTTTGTTTACTTTATATTTTCCTCTTTTTTTTCTGTTAGCCGCTGTGTTACTCTTACGCAAGGACACTCAGAGTTATTAAGAAAAAAAAATCAAGTTCTTTTATCTGGTTGCACGACGCTCACCACTCCACCGCTCCAACACAAAACTTAAATCCCAGCAGCTTTCCGTCTTCAGGGCAGCCATTTTAGGCTTCCATTTCTCCTTGTCTTCCAGGGGAGTAACACCTAGCCAGGGAGGGGAGATGCGGCTCCCCTCGACCCAGCTGGCGGTCTCCCCCTCTTCGCCCACCCCTCCGAGGTGAGTCAGGATGACACTGGTCCCATAGGGACCCTTCCGACAAGGGAAACACGGACCCGAGCCACGCACAATCGCAGTCTGTCCGTCGTCAACGGAAGCGCCACTGGAAATCAGTGTCGCTGTAACGTCAAACAGTCACTAAATGAACTTTTGTAAGTAGAGGACTATCTGTATACTACATTACAGTGCTTTACAGCCCTCTATAAGCGGTTTACAGAATCAATCTCCAACCATTCTGGGTCCTCAGTTTACCGACCTCGGAAGGACGGAAGGCTGAATCGACCTTGAACCACTCAAGATCAGACTTCTGGCTGTGGGCAGAATTAGCCTGCAATGCTGCATTCTAACCACTGGACCACCACAGCTCAAGGTATGGGGTTGAGCCCCACTGACTCCTGGGTTCAAAACCAATTTCTGTTCAGATGCCTGAACTCTGGGACGTGAGGGGGGAAGAGGAAGATCCGGAAGGCTTCATTGCTGCTCCCTTTCCTTCCCCCTTTGCCTCCCAATATCCCCCAGGCAAGTAATTGGGTTTCCCTTAAGGATCCTGTGCAGAGGTAGTATTCAGCCAGTTCGCACCGGTTCTGGCAACCCGGTAGCAAGAATTTGGCATGGGTTGTGGAACTGGTAGCGACTTCTGGCTGGCCACGCCCCCGAATCGATTCCCCAGTCGCTCAGTTGCCCCAACCACCTGATGCTCGCGCAGCTTGCCCACCTGCCACTTTCCCCGCCCAGTCACTACTCCCTTCTTATGTGGCATGCTGGGCCCTCGTGGCTTGCCTAACCTGACTTCCCCACATGGTGCCTGCACCCCAACTGAGAAGCCATGATCTGCCTGCCCAGGTCACAGGTAAGCCTGCGTCGCGCTAGGCCCTCGCCCACCCCCAGGGCCTTTCTGGGCCTCCCCCCCACTGCCCAGGGCCTTTCTGGGCCGCTGCCCCACCACCCAGGACTTTCTGGGTGGGAGGAGACCAAGGTGGGGGCGTCTTTTTTGGGCCAGTCAAGGGGGGGGGCAGTGGCAGCCACAGTGCGGCTATGGGAATCAGCCCCAGGAATTCCCGGCCTCCCTTTCGGGGCACCCCCACCAGCCACCACTGCCCCCTCAGCCCCAGCGCAGCAGAGAAAGCAAACAGATAGGCTTTCCGTTCGCTTTATCCTTGCCTTTCGGCGCACCCCAATCCGCCACTGCCACCGCCACCCATGTGCTTTGAAAGGGAGGGCAGATGGATGTTCCGGGACTGCTACTTTCTTCATTGTCCCGTCGCTCGCTGCTCTGGAGTTTGCCCAATAAGTTCTTCCCAGAAAAGGTGTGTGTGTGTGAGTCAAGGAAGGAAGGGAAGGAATGAAGGAAGGGAGGAAGGGCCAGAAGGAAAGAGCAAGAAAGGAAGAAAGAGCA
>NW_020717946.1:0-10754 GCF_900518725.1 Notechis scutatus | reverse complement strand
AAGAAAGAAAGAGGAAGGGAGAGAAAGAAGGAAAGAGGAACAGGGAGAAAGAGAAAGAAAAGAAGGAAGAGGGGGAGAGAGAACACTGTGCTATTATTTTTAATTGTTCCATTATTTATCATATATTAATATTTTACACTGTCCCTACACCTAGAGTGATTTTATTGCCTTTCTTTTGCCCAGGTATTTTTCAGGGTTTACATGTCAATACTCCAGAGCATAAATACAGGTGCGTTTAGCAGAGTTGAAAGGGACTATGGAAGTCTTCTAGTCCAACCTCCTGCTCAGGCAGGAAAACTGAGGGTGCCAAATTCTGAGTAGAGGTCCTGGGAAAGGTGTCAGAATAACAGAATAGCACTTAGAAGGCACTTTGGAGGGACTGTTGAGCCTGAGGCCTCAGATGTACTTCACGGGACTTCCTCTTCGCAAGGTAGGTGTCCCTGCATTCTGTTCAGGTTTGTGGTTAGCTCGTCAGTCCTTGTTCTGGGTTCTGTAGGTAGGGCCTTTGCCATGGGTTGTTTCGATTTGCATTGGCTTTCAGGTTGGTTGTTTGCAGTTGGGATTCAGCCTCTGATTTGGCCTATGTGCCTTTCTCACTGTTTTCCTTCCTCTGTCTTGACTCGATAGGATCTGGGTCCAGTGATTGCGGTGACTTTCGCGGGTACCCATATAGGTCCTCCTGTGTGCGTAGACCAGGTCCCCTATGGAAAAGTTCCTACACTTTCCGGTGGAGTCTATTGGGGTTTCGGGACTGTAGTTCGGGTGTACTCTTGTCTAGCGTTGATTGGAGTTTTTGGCCCATTAAGAGTTCTGCTGGGCTGCGGTGTGTTGTTGAATGGGGTGTAATGTGTTGGGCCAGCAGCATTCAGTCGATCCTTTCCTGCCAGTCCCCTTTACCCAGTAGTCCATGGGTAGAGAATAGTTTCTGAAGAGTTCTTATGATCGCTTCGGTGGTGGTAGAAGTCATTCTGATTACTTCTAGCCATTTGGAGTACGCATCGATCACTATGAGGAATGTTTGCCCCTGATAGGGCCCAGCGAAGTCGACATGTATACGGGCCCATGGGGCTGTAGGTGTCTCCCACTTCCTTGGACTGGCTGCTGGAGGTGCAGGCCGAGTCTCTTGACACAGGGCGTGCAGGTGGCAACCCAGGCCTCTATTTCTTTGTCCAGCTCCGGCCACCACATATAGCTTCTGGCTAGGGCCTTCATGCGGACTATCCCTGGGTGGCCCTCATGAAGAACTGTCAGGACCTTTTTCCATAGTGGGGGTGGGATGACCACTCTCTCCCCATAGTATACAGCCCTTGAGTATGGATAGTTCAGCCTGCCTGTGTTTATATGCTTTGAATTTGTCCCCTTCTATCGATTCCGGCCATCTCCTCCACACCCAGTTCAAAATCCGTGCCATGGTTTTGTCGCACGCTGTGAGTCTGGCGATTTCTGTAGACGTCATCAGTCCAGGCTGCATTTCTTCTATTAGAAGTACTGTGGTGGAGGGTGCTGGGACTTTGACGATATCTGGAAGAGGGCAGTGGCTCAATGCATTAGCATTTGCAATGTCTTTCCCTGGCTGGTGAATTAGACGGTAGCTATAAGCGGCCATGAACACAGTCCATCTTAACATCCTGGGCGATAGGATGTTCGGTGTGGGTTTATCACCTGCCAGGATGCCCAGCAGAAGTTTGTGGTCAGTGATGAGGTCGAATTGTCTTCCATACAGGTATTCATGGAAGCGTTTGACCCCTGCTACTGCGGCAAGAGCTTCCTTGTCAATTTGACTATAATTCCTTTGTGTTTTGGACAGTGTTTTTGAATAGTATGCGAGGGGTGCTTCCGTCCCGTTGGGTAGTTTGTGGCTTAGGACTGCTCCAATGCCATAGGGGGGAGGCGTCGCATGTAAGTGTCAATGGCAGTGTCTCGCTATATTGCATGAGTATGCTGTTGGATGACAGGATGTCTTTTATTTTTCTGAATGCGTCTGCCTCGCGTTGTCCCCAGGTCCAGCTGGTGGTCTTTTTTTTTTTTTTAAAAAAAAAAACAAGTTTTATTAATTTTTAAAGACAAACAAATCATCATTAACCATTACATACTTAAACCTTTTTCCATTATAAATTTTACAAGTCAAATAAAACCTTATTTTATACAATATAATTCTATTTTAAACCATTTCCATATGAGCATACAAATACCTCTTATCCAGTTCTTTACTTCTCTTTACTCTTATTCAATTTCACTATTATTATTTCATCTATTTCTTTCTGACTTGGTTACCATTATTCTCATTCTATATTTCTGCAAGGTTTTATTAATTCTCCCAGAAACATAAACACACAACACACAAAACATAAAAAAAAATCTTTTAGGAAAGTAACTTGGCCCCAGGTATCTCTCTCTTCATGGACTTCAATTATATTCATGCTCATCTTACATGTCATTACTTATTTTATTTACCATTCTATGTCTTCTATATTAGCTTCTCCACACATTTCACTCTTCTTAATTCTATCTTAATTAATCCATCTTAATTTGAGTCATTACATTTGTATCTTTTGTCCATTCTTTATTATCCCTTTGTCTCGTTCCTTATAATAATAATAAAAAAAAGAATTTCTCCTGAAATCACTAATCAGAGTATGATGCCTTTCTATCTTCCCCCTAAATTAATCAAATTAACATTTAAAATAACACCTAATACCCAATCTGATTCTGCTTGGTACATTCTATCTACTATTTTTTTTCAATAAACAAAAAATAATAAATCCAAAATGATTAAATACATAGTTAAACAATAGATCTAAATATTGAATCTTATAACATTCCCATTGCCTTTTCCAAAGACAAATGCTACAATAAAAATTTTATAATAACATCAATACCATAGTCATATTAAACTCTTTAATTAAAACTCAATATTCTAAACATTCCCTTTAATATTTTATTAAATTTTAAAATCAATCATTACTAAACATTTCAACATTTTAATCTCTTATTAACTCTTAAACCATTCTAATTTTCTATTTCTAATACCAATACTATCTTATGTACCTTGCAAAATCTTTTTTAAAGAAATTATACTTTACCCTTTGTCCCTAAAAAAGATTCCTTTTTTCCCATCTAATTTCAAAACTTTGTGGCTTTTCTCCACCTTTTCCCTTCCTTTCTTCCCCCACCAGACCTTTCTACCCCTCCTTCTTCTAGCCTCTGCCTTACTGGCTTCCCTTCTCTGTTGTGTTCCCTTTCCCTTTTGTTTACTATCATTATATTGATTTTGCACCTTATTTTTCCCTTTCTTGAGTGTTTTTTTAAATCTTAAGTCCTTCATTTTCCTTCCTTTCCCTCTTCCTTCTTCCTTAGTTAAATTCTGAAATTCATTAAAGATGGCTTCTTCTTCTCCTTCTTCTTCTTCTGCTGCCTCCATCTGTTGTAATGTTTGTTGATAGTTAGCAAGCGCCATTTCTAAAAAAAAGAAGGCTTCTTTCACACCATCTTTGCCATTTTTTTTGTTTGCTCATATTCTTTTCTCAGTTCCTCAGCAGAAAAAGCCATTATAAATCTTTTCTTTTCTTTTTTTCCCCCTTCTTTCTTCTTGCAACAACCAAGATATTTAAAAAAAAATAGAACAATCCCAAAGTCATCAATCAATCCAAGCCAAGGCAAAGTTCTCACTTTCTCTTCCTGGGGTAGTATCAATCAAAAAAAAAAAAAGTCCAAATCTGTATTTTAAAGCCTTATTGCAATATATTTCAGTCTTCAAATCCTTAAGGCATCTCCTCCAACAAAATCTTAACATATAAATATATTTTTAGTCCTCTCCCTTCCCACTTATCACATAAAGCCAGTTTTTACCTGAAAAAGACAGGTTTCTTAATATCCACTTGTTAATTCCGTAGGGAAGGAGAATAAACTTTCCTTTCAGCACCTCCAAATTGCCGCTTATTTTCTCTTCTGGAAGGTATCATTCAAAAAACCATAATTTCCAGGAATTATGTTAAATATGTCTTAGAGTCCTGGGAACCAAAAAAAACTTTCTCTTTTCAAAAGCTTTCTCCTCTTCCTCCTGCGCATTCTTACCCGGCTGCCAGCTTCTTTGTGGCGGCCATTGCAGACCGCCGCTGCACCGTCTTGGGAAAAGGGGGTTCTGCCGGCCGGGAAGGGGGTCTGCAACACCCCCAAACCCCTCTCCGGATCCCCCCTATCTTCAGCCACCCCTGCAGGGCAGCCTTAGCTCCAAACCCGTCCGGATCGGAGCACCAAAAATGGCTAGCGCAGCAGGGATCGCGCAGAGTCGCAAATCCCTGTCGCTCGCGAAGCCGACAAACCGGAAATCCCAGCTGGTGGTCTTATCGAGCAGTCTGTGGAGCAGTTCTGCAATCGTTGCTTTCTGAGGTAGACAGACATTATAAAAGTTGAGCAATCCCAGGAAGGCTTGCAGTTCAGCTTTGGTTTGGGTGGTAGGGGCTTCCTGTATTGCTTTCAGCTTTCCGTTGGTGGGTCGGATGCCTGCTGCGTCTATCAGGAAACCCAGAAATTCCACTTGGGGGATGGCTATGTGGCATTTATTCCTTTTTAATTTCAGTCCCGCTTCTTGGAATCTCCCCAGCACTGTCTTTAACCACTCCATTAGTTATTCTCGGTTACTGGCTGAGATGATCACATATTACCCCTGGGATATTGTGCAGCAGCCTTTCCATCATACTCTGGAACAGGCCGGGGGCTATGCTTACTCCGAACTGCAGCCGCTTACATTTAAAAGTGCCCTGGTGGGTGACGATGGTCTGTGCCTCAGCTGTTGCCTCATTGACGGGCAGTTGCTGATAGGCCTGGGCCAGATCTAATTTGGCAAATATTGTCCCTCTGCCCAGGGAGTGCAGTAGGTGCTGTACTACTGACACAGGGTAGGCACTTTGCTGGAGGGCCTTATTCAGGGTTGTTTTATAGTCAGCACAAATCCTGATAGATTCGTCTGGTTTAACTGGGATGACAATTGGGGTCTCCCATTTGGCGTGGTCCACTGACTCGAGGACCCCTTGGGCAATTAACTTATCTAATTGCTCTTTGACTTTGGGCCGGAGGGCAAACGGAACTCATCGCAGCTTGAGGCGAATCGGGGCGATGTTGGGGTCTAAATTAAATGAAATAGGGGTCCCTGTATACTTGCCTAGGTTGTCATTGAAGACATCGCTGAATTCCTAGTTCGTTGAATTCCAGTTCCGCGATGTCTGCTGCCCCTGGGGTGGTTTCTGCTGCATGCATGCTGATGACAGTGATTTTTAGTGGCTGGAACCATTCCCTTCCAAGTAGGCTTGGCAAATTCCAGTCTACTATTGTAAGTGACAGTGTCCCTTGAAATTTGCCATATTTTATGTGTACTGCTTTCCGGCCCAGCATGGGAATGCGGCTGCCCTGGTAGTCTCTAAGTATGATCGTCTGTGGTTCCAGCTGGTCTCGCTGTAGCTTTGGCTGGAGTCTTTTGAGGGTGTCCCACGATATCATGGATATGTAGGACCCCGAGTCCACTTCCATGCGGCAAAGCTTGCCCTCGATGGAGACTGTGGCCATTACCTTGTTGGCCTCATAGGCATCGGCGTGTCTCACCTGGGTCTGCACTAGCCAAAGAAGGTGAAATGGGCTTCTTCCTCCCTAGCGTCTTCTTTTAAATTTCCTGCCAGGGGTCTTTCGCCTTCCCCCCTTGACGGCCATGTTGCCTCACATCTTTGGCAGATGGTATTTTTAAATCGGCATGCCGACCGCTGGTGGTTTCCACCACAACCCCCACATTCTCTGTTCCCGGGCTTCCCGCCTGGCTTTAGCTTGTGCACGTCTCCGTCATCATCTTCGCTTGCTTCAGAGGCGGATTCGCTGTGGTTGGGATGACGATCGGTTGCCATTGCATGGACCTTCCCCGTCCCTCTGATACGCGCTGCCGAGTTGTTGGAGGACTCTGCGGCTCGTGCCTCATCGATGACCTCTTTGAAGGAGATGTTCTCTCGGGCCAAGAGTTTCTTTTGAAGTGCGGGGTCCTTCGTTCCCAGGATGATTCGATCTCTGATCATCCCTTCAGGGTCTGGGAACCTGCAGTTTTTCGCTATCCTCCGCAAATCTACTACAAATGCTTTTATCATCTCCCCCCTCTCCCTGGCTCCATGTATAAAAGTCATATCGACTTGCCAGGTAGGAGGGAGAGGGGCCGTAATGTCCCTTGAGTGCCCATTGGAGCTCATCCCAGGACACAGTCTGCAGGTCGTCTGTGACCAGGCCATCTGCCATCTCATAGATCTCGATGTCGCAGTAGGTCAGAAACAATGCTTTCTTCTGTACATTGGGGGCTGCTTGGAGTCTGTTGACTTCCAGGTGTAGGTTGAATCGGCCCATGTAGGATGACCATTTCTCTTTCGCCGGGTCGTGGGGAATAGCCATCAGGCGGTGTGCCAGGTTGGTCGAACATTGTGCCATGTCAGTCGGTGGAGTTGCGGTCGTTGCGAAGGCCAGGAAAATGGCATCCGAAGTCCACGAGGTGTCATTTGTTCTCTCTGCTGCTCAGAATCCCACCTTCGTCGCCAGTGTTAGATGGGTCCATGGGAATAAGAGGCAGGACACAGCAGGAACCGTAATTATGTCTTTATTGACGTTTACGTAAAAAGCCGCTCAGCCGTGGCAGGCGCTAGCGTAGCTGGCGCTGTCCAAGGCTTCAGCCACTGATGGGACTTTATTTCTCCCGCCAGTGGCTGGGCCAATGAGTGGAGTTGTTAGCTGACTCCACTCTATGGCCATATTTGGTAATGTTTAACTGCAGCCTCCATGGGGCAGAGACTGAGCAATGCAGAAGGGGGGGTTGAGTGAAGCCTTGTTGGAAGGGGAGAGGACACAATTGGAGGAGAGGACATAAAGTTTGGGGATCCTGGTCTCTCTCTGGCCCTGCTTTCCCTTCCCTTCCCTTCCCTTCCCTTCCTCTCTCTCCCCCAACCTTCCTGCCCTCCAACCCTTTGGGCCCTCCAGAAGATGCTCCTTTTGGTCTTTCCCTCTTTCCACCCTCTGCTTTTCCTTTCTCTTCCATCATCTCCCCCTCCATTTCCTCCTTCCATCTCTGCCCCCCCCCCCGATCTCTTCTTCCTTCCAGAACTGAACAGCGGGCCAGCTGTGCCCCACAGAATCAGGGTCCCCGAGCAGAAGCCCCCTAACTCTGCCCCTCTGGGTCCCTTCCAGGCGCCTCCTCCCACTACCTGAAGTATTTGGCCACCGGCATCTGGAAGCCCGGTCAGAGGCTGCCCCACTTTGTGTCTCTGGGGTTTGTGGATAATCACATCAATTCCTACAAGAGCAACAGCCGGGAGGAGCAGCCTCGAGTCTCCTGTATTCAGAAGGTGGGGAAGAAGGATCTCCAGTACTGGGAGAGAAACAACAAGATATTACATAGCGCTAATAAGGCATTCAGAGATGGCCTGGAGTGTCACTACAATCAGAGTGAAGGTGAGTGATGGGTCTGGTGGCTCCTCCGGGCCCATATACCTCTCCCCAGGAATCAGAGGGGGGAGAAAGGGGGGTCCCTTCAAAGGGAAAGGCTGCCTGCAAACCTTTTAAAAAGTCTTTTTTTATATTTGTTCTTGTTTAAAAATCAATATAAGATTGTCCTTCTCTCCGTAACTGACATTTTTTTCCAACTGCAGTTAATAAAAACATGTCTAAATTTGTCCATCTATCTATCTGAAGGTCGATACTGATATTGATATAAACTGAGGTAAAAAGAGATCGAAATCTCTCCTCCCCACCATTGAAGATGGAGGGTCCTGACCTTGGTGGATCTCCTGCTGTGGGGGAGGAAGGGAATCACAGATCCCACACCAAAAAAGGAAGTGGATCCTAAGGAGATCCTGGGGGAAACAGGTCCTCATCCTTCTGTCTGTTTCCACCTCAGAGAAATGAGGGATCAAACGGAGATCCACCTGGGGAGACTAGATCTCTTTCCTTCTCTCCCTTTTTGCAGGATGAGTGGGGCCCAAACGCCAGGAGCCTCTTCTCATCCTCCAGTTGGAAGGAGAGGCCAGGAAGCCCAAATGGCGTGGGGGGCTCTTTGCGAGGGGAGCTCAGGGCCAGGATGCTCCCAATCTTGATGGGGAAAGATAGAAAAGAAAGGATCCTCCATTTGGGGCCCTTTCTGAGTTGCTCAGAGCCATCATGGCTTCCCATCCTTGGTCCCTCAGGCTGAACTCCTGCACTGCCCTCTTGGTGGGGCTGCCTTGGGGGGAGGCCTTCTTCAGCATCCCCCCCATTCTGCTATCTTTGGTGGGGACAAGATTCATCTTCAAGGAAGATTATTTAGGAAATGGATGCAATGAAATCTGTATGTAACGATTGGCTGCTTTTGGTTGAGGAAAACCTTCTCTACAAACATCAGCCATTTTCCCTCCTTTCACCCCAAGGAGGTGCAGCCCCCCTTTCTTTCCCCCTTTCCTTTCCCCCCCTCCAGGGAGACCCCAGAGCTCTGCAAATCCTGCCCCTGATCCCCCAGGATCCCCCAGGATCCAGGCCCCCTGCTGGCCTCCCAGGGGAGCAGAGCTGGACCCAGAGGGCTCCCCCTGGTGGAGGAAGGAGGAAGGAGAGTGGCCAGAGTGGAGAGGAGCCTCCTTTCCAGGCTAAAGAGCCCCAAAGGTCCCAACCTTTCCTCAAAGGGACGCTCCTTCCACCCTCCCATCGCCTGAGTCGCCTCCTCTGGACCTTCCCCAGCTCCCTCCGGTCCTTTTCTGGGGTCTTTTGAGCAGAAACTGCAGAGAATATTCCAGATGTGGTGGCATCCTTGATTTACACTAAGGCTTTGTGACATTAGCCTCTCTGGGTTTTCAGTACCATTTTAATGATCGCTGATGTCCTGTTTCCCTTTAAATTTTTTATAAAATTTGTATTAAACCTTTTGAAAAAAAATAAAAACTAATAGAAAGTTACATAAAGGAGATAAAGGAAAGAAATCAAAGAAAGAAATCAAAGAAAAATTAAAAAGTACAAGAAAAGGAAACAATTGAAGAAAATAAAGAAAAAAAATAAAGAAGTGATTTCTGATTTTCTTCATGGCAGTTATAAATATATTTTAGCCCCTCCAAAGCAACCTTCCTCAACCTTTTGACCCTTAAACTATTTTTCAGGCCTCAGGGAAGCCCTAAACCTCCAGGTTCAAGAATAGGCTGAAATTGTTTCATGCGTAGACCTGTAGATTTGCATTAATAGTGTTCTTTTACTAATAATAAAAAAATGAAGCTTGTCTTTTTAATGTGACCCCTGTGCTTTCTTTTTGCAGCACAAATATTTAATTCTATGGCAAACTTGAAAGAGGAACAGACACAGGTTTCGTCTTCGACTGAAATAAGACAATTTCTATCTTTGCTTTTGATGCTTCTGAAATAAGACTATAATAAGAAATTGTTCTCAGAAGTTGAAAACTGCTGCCAGATGTTCAGTGCCTTCCTGTGAAGGCAGGAGATTCTTCTTGGGCAGAAATCCAGAACTATTTTTCCCATGGGGAGATCAGGGAATCTCCTCTCGAGGGCAGGATGAGACTTCAGCTCACAAGGATCTTCCTCTTCCTCCAAAGGAATGAAGTTCTCAGGCTGAGCAGAAAATGCAGAGAAAGGATCCCTCACCCGTCATTCCTGTGTGTGGAAAGGGAGGGAAAGGACTGGTCAGTTTAGTTCAATTCTACTTGCAGGTGGTTTCCCCTTAGATTTGAGAGTTTCTGGCATCCTTCCTCACTCTCAAGGCCAAACAGAAGTAGAAACATTTCAGGATTTCCATTTTTTTTTCAAGCATTGGGTTTTCTTTTAAATCCAAGAATCTGGTCACTTGAAGTTGAAACATCTTCTCCAGGGCCTTGCAGAGCCCGTAAGCTTCAATCTCACTTCAAAGGTCAATAACCCTTTGGGTGTCCAGATCAGACTGGCCACTTGCTTCTGTGGCTGAGGAAAATATTCCTTTGTGGCCCTTCAAGGCTTCATTCCCACTTTGCACTAAGCCATGGTTTGTTTTTGGTTAGCCCAAAGTGGGAAGCAGCCCTTGTGACATGGTTTTATTTGTGGATGTCGACCAAGATTTATGGTCAGAGGGATCCCTGCAAGCTTTTTTGCAGATCGATCAGATCCTCATTGAGGTCATGAGATTCTCAGTCCCTCTTAGCAGCCGCAGATTCAGGCAACTTTTTTCCCTCTCTGTGATCCCTTCCTTTCCCCCCAAGAGTCTCCCCTGCAGAGGAATGGCAGAAGGAAAGATGGAAATGTCTCCGTCCCTCCGTTTCTTCTGTGACTCCCCCTTTTCGGGGTCTCCCTGGGATCCTTTGCTGTCTTTTCCAGCTTCTCCTTTTCCTGGGGAGGTTCAGGGGCTCCATCCTGGGGGGGAAATGCAGGGAGGGAGGTCGAGGGAGGGGAGAAGGGCGTGTCTCTGCCTATCTTGAGGACTCCCCAAACCATCATCTTGTCCCTATTTCAGGCCCTCACATAATACAGCAGATGTATGGCTGTGAGCTACGGAGAGACGGGAGCAAAGGAGGGTTTCTACAGTATGGCTTTAACGGGAGGACCTTCCTCACCTTCGACAAGGAGACCCTCACCTGGGTGGCTCCCGTCCCCCAGGCCCAGATCACCCAGAGGACATGGGACGGTATTCCAGGATGGAATAAGAGAGTTAAGTCCTACCTGGAGGAAATCTGCATTGAGTGCCTAGAGGAGTACCTGTCCTACGGGAATGAGACGCTGCTGAGGACAGGTGAGCAT
>NW_020717945.1:0-29954 GCF_900518725.1 Notechis scutatus | reverse complement strand
CCAGGGAAGCAGCACATGAAGCTGAGTGTCTCTGCCAGGTTCCGGTTGCAGGGAGGAGCCCTGGTTGGCCGCGCGTGGTTGTGCCAAATGCCACGTGGCTATGTCAAACACCGCGGTGTTGCTCCAAATGCTGTGGCAGCACAGGGAGAAGGGAAAGCAACAGTGGCAGAAGGTCTTCCGATACAAAGTGCCCCACCAATGCAGAGGTCAACACAGGCAGCACCATATCCGGGTGTGCAACAAAAGTACTTCCTAATGGCAAGCCCCCCCACCATTCCCCCCCCATTTTGCATGTTTTAATATAGGCCTTAATTTGGGGGGGAGGGGCTTAATTTCATTTCATGCCTATAAAACATGCTGGGACTTCCTATTGGGGGAGGCCGTATTGTTGGAGAAACAGGGTAGATATTGTCAGGTTTCCAGTGATTGCCCTAATTAAATCATGAGACTTGAGCCAAACTTAAAAAAACTTCAAATAATTCATTTGAAGCGACATACTGGCATAACCTGTATGAAGCCGATTCTGACATATGTAATTACAGTGCCCTGTGACCCTGCTTCCCCCCTCCCCATGGGTGTGCCATAAATCAGTTTCTCCAATTAAGCATGTATACAAGCTAGGTGTCATCCATCATGTTCTCCAATTAAAGTTTTTCGCAAGCAAAAGCTTCAGTAGCTTAGCTACAATCTTTTTTTAAATATAAGGTTGGAATGTGATTCTAAGTTCATTTGCCATATGCTTCTCCAGTCTTTCCCAGCCCCTTATGGCAACTTGGAAACAAGTGTAGGCATGTTTTACAAGTTGACAGATATTTAATCAGCAATTCAAGAAATGCTTATAGGTAGTTCCCTACCTAGGTATCTGGGTACAAGATAAAAAATCACTGCGATTACCTGCCATGACTGAATATTTGAGGTCCTCTTTCTAAGCCTTATCATGGCTTGTTGTGTTCTTGATCCATGCATTGCATGCAATGAGTGTGCCACAGAATAAACAGCATTGTAGATATTGTAACTTTCACCTTCCATGTTTGTTTCAAAACTGTAAGAAGGCAGATTCTGTAAATTCTCCTTTCCTCTACATGGTTTCCCCCCCTTTGGAAGGATTCCGCCTGGTTGGTGGAAACAACATTTCCCAACATAGAGGGAGAAAGACATCCCCCTGTGACTTCAAGGGGTGTAAAGACAGGAGGAAATGGATAAATTCTGAGACATCCCCAGTGTGGTGCCTAAAATGCAAAGCCCCATGGAAGGGCTTTACAGCTTTCAATATGTCTTGATCCCTCTTCACGCTAAGTTTCCAATGGGAAGTTAAGATCCAAACTTTCCAAAATGACATCTTTCTCAGATGTTCATGGACACTCATTGCTGCCTGAACATTTGTAATACTATTGGGGTCTCCAAATAGAATAATCACTTCAGCTTTAGACCAAGTCTCCAAAATATGCAGTATTTTCAACATTGTAGTATGATGAAAATTCATTTTCAGCATTTCAGTGAAAGCCAGGCAGATCTCCTTCTCCTTGAGCATTGGCATCAAAGTTGAAATGAAATGTTCTCCACTTTCATCTTCAGGGGCCAGAAGCCCAACCCAGTTCTAATGGAAATACAGGAGCAGCTGGACTAAGCCCACATACTCGGGGAATTCCTTGGGATTAATCCAGATGAAGGAAGGATAAACCGTCCTGTCTCCCTGAGAGAACTCAAAGCCAACGCCTAGCTGGAGAAAGTGAGATTCATGGTAAATTTTAGGTGTCACCATTATGTGAATGATTGCCCCAACTGTTAGCCTGGCTCACTTTGAGTGCCAAGCTTAATTTTTTTTTTTGGCCTTCTTGGGAAGAAGGATTACTTATTAGGAAGAAGAGTTTACATATTTTGCCTGGTGGTGACATGTTAGAAGCCAAGGGAACTATAGATTTTTACAGATAATCAGAGTTGGAAGGGATCTTGTAGGTCATCTAGTCCAACCCCCCACCTAAGCAGGAGACCCTGCACCATTTCTGACAAATGGCAGTCCAATCTCTTCTTGAAAGTCTCAAGTGATGAAGCGACCACAGCTTCCGAGGGCAAGGTGTTCCATTGGTTGATTGTTCTCACTGTCAGAAAGTTTCTCCTTATTTCCAGGTTGAATCTCTCCTTGTTCAGTTTCCATCCATTATTCCTTGTCTGGCCTTCGGATGTCTTGGAAATAGCTTGAACCCCTCCTCTCTGTGGCATCCCTTCAAATATTGGAAGATTGCTATCATGTCTCCCCTGGTTCTTCTCTTCACTAGACTAGCCATGCCCAGCTCCTGCAACCATTCTTCATATGTTTTAGTCTCCAGTTCCCTAATCATCCTGGTTCCAGTCCCCTAATCATCCATACATGAACTGAACATAGGGAATATACTGTGATACACTTTTATGAAGAATAGATGAGGAAGGAATTCTTCTTGGCAAATATCACATTTCAAAATTATCTCATTATCTATCACTTTGGGCTTCTATAAAAACATATCTCAACACAAAAAAATATAAATATATGTCCCCAAAACACTTTTGTTTTCCACCTTTGGCTTCTGGGTATGCTTCAGTTGTTTGTCTACCTTATATTGTATCCGGTGAAGCCCTCTTACCTGTGGGACCTTGAAGATGATGAAGATGGAGGCCATCAGCCTTGAGGATCTGGGGTTGAGATCGCCAATGACAGAGAGCAGAGGGTCCTGCCTGTCATATTTGTAACCTGGAACCATTTGGCCTTGTGTGGAGAGCAGGGAGAGGTTGATTATGGAAATCTCCATCTCAGTCTGAAAATTGCTATAGATGTGGAAGCCAAGAGTAATGTTGGAGAGGAGAATTAGATTCTTGTTGATCTTTGTGACTGCAAACACCAAGGCCATGAATTGCTGGTAGTTCTTGTGAGAAAATCATTGGGGAAATTTTAAGGAACGCTTGTGTGGATGGAGTTTATCCTGCTTATTTTTTCAATATCCTTTGTAACAGGAAGGTCCAAATTCCATTGGGATTGTTTCATTGTTAAGGATGTTCCTTGATTGACAGCCTTGACAGAAAGGAGAAAATCCTGTTCATTCGTATCACAGATCATTTTATATCCTCCCATCAGCCCCCCTCTTTTCACTTTGCTTCAGTGATTGTAATCCTTCCCAATCACTTGTCTTGCACCCTAATTAAATTGTTTCCCTTTTGAAACAGCTTCTTCAAGTCTGGAAATCTCTGCTGAGCACAAGATGACAGCAGGAGGTGACAGGATACATATACTGCAGGCCATTATTTATGAGCAAACCTGATTCCAAGATGGATGGTTTTTTTTTTAACAACTTCTTCACACTGTAAATGGATTGACCTCATCTTTAAGTTTTACATCAGGTGTTTCTGTCCAAATAAATGTTGTAAGTCAACTTCTTCACTAGGCCAGCAGTTTCTAAGGTATTTATTAGCTTCTTGATCAAGAGTTCTGGAAAGATGGAGAATTTGGCCCTAATTTATGAGTTTGGTTCTTTACTGAGAAAAGCACAAAGATTTGAACTGTGGTAGGACATTGCAAACATCACTAGAACAAGTATTTCTGAAAAGACTCCCTGAACACAAAGCAAACCAAATAATCATTTACATCTTTCCCCTTTAGGTGAAACTTACAAAGTATTCTCCAGAAGTAGAGATGGTTTTATTTGAAAGGACTGGGTGTTGAATTTATGTATAGTTTCCAGGGGAAGATTCCCACCAATAATGAAATCACCAGGCCTGTAAAAGTCTCTGCTACTCTGTAAAGTGTTTGTCAACACACACACAGTTTGCATCCTCTTAGCAATAGTTGGAGGCAGGAGCCAGAAGAGCAGCAGCAGAAGGAGAGGCAGCCCAGTCATTCTTCTCACCTTCCCTCCTAGATCAGAAATCAAGAAGTTTTTTTTTTTTTTGCAGAACTTGAATCACAGGGAGGACTTGAAATCTCAGCAGAGCTTTAGCACAAGATAGCTAGCCTGTGCCACCTTGATGGCCTCAAGGCAAATTTGTATCCAATCATGCTTCCTCTTACTTATGTTTGATTTATGACCAAAGAGGTTACTAAGGCCAGCTGAGTCTCAGCAAACCCTGGAGTTGGTTCTTTGCAACACAAGGCAAGGTGACATGTTCTTCCCCCACCAGGCAAACTCAGAGTATCTAATTTAAAGCAGGTTTTATCTTGGAAGGTTTTTCTGGGTAGAAATCCATAAGGGATACATTAGAAATTACTGTTCTTCTGATAATTGCATGGAAAAGCAATTGTCCTATTTACTGAGCGATAGCTACTCTTCATACAGCAGACAGAGATAAATGAGTTTGGGTCTCCTGTTGTGAATCCACAGATCAGATGCTGTTAAGAGTAATCTGTTGGGTTGAATTTTGTAAAACTGACCATGTCCACACAAGATGGAGTTTTGCTTCTTCCATAATTTGTTTGGATAGTAGGTGTGGGCATGGTGGCACTTGACAATCAATTGCATCCTAATAAGTCTGGGCAACCATACCAACACTAGGATGGAATAAGTGCTATATATATAAATACCAACTTGGCAGGTGATGAAATTACACACTAACTCTTCCCATAGAACTTAAAAGTTGGCAGGAGAATCTCTCAAGGTATTAGGTTAATTAAAACTCTATAGGAAGGTTGTCCAAGAAGGAGCTGGAATCATAAAAGTTTGTCTGCTCTGTTTGTCTTGGGAACCAGGTCTTCAGAATTTTGAACTGGTGTGGGAAAGACAGCATCACCCATGGTAAACCTCTGGATTGGCTGGGGTAATAGGAACGTATATGGTGTTATGTAATCAGCAGTGGGATCCTACCTGTTCTTTCAAGTCTCTAATCTTCTGGCTGAATATAGAGACAAGCAGTGCAACACTACAAAGGCTTCCATGCAAATTTCATTTATTGGATTGTACTAGGCATCCTCAAATATAACTCACAGTTACGTCAAGATTCATCTAACGTAAATCATCTAAAGTAAATTGATCTGACAGAAAAGAAGATAAAATATAGTGAATATGAAGATATATAATGATGCATTAAGGATTTAAAGAAATAGATTAAGCAATGTATTGGAAAAATTATAAAATAAGATGGGAAAAGCTTGATGATTAAAATTAAAGAAAATATATAAAATAAGATTAAGATAAGTTATTAAATGTGAAAGACGAATAGGAAATGAAATCAAGTTTGTAATGGAAATGTGTTAACCTGGAATCATGCTGTTCACTGAAAAAAAGATTTTTTTTCCCCTGTAATATATGAAAATTGAATAAAACTTTTGCAAAAAAAAAAGATTCATCTAATGTCCAATCTTTGCCACAATAGTTGCCTCCATATTGTAAAAAGATGGTTATCTTCATCCCATAGTGATATACCAAAGGAAGACTCCAGCATGATGCTGGGGTCCTGGTAAGAATGCCCAAAAACTCCCCCAGCCCAACCAAAGGTCAATTCAGTGACCAATCAGGATTACAGATGTGACCACGTGACATGAACTACATCTCCCAAGGGGCATTAAATACATTTCCCAGGAAGCATTCCCTTAAGGGCAAAGCTCTCATTCCCAAATTAACTATATACTGTCTAACCAGCACATGTTCCATTTATTTATGCGCGCAGCTTTCCACACATCAGCTGAGGCTCTGCAGCGCCAATCAGCTGAGAGGATAAAGAACAGAAAAGCATATGGGTGGATGGGAGGGCCAATCCTGTGCTTTTCTCTTCTTTCTCCTCTCAGATGATTCTGGGAGGCTTCTTTTTACTATCGGTTCGGCCGAACCAGTAGGAATTTTTGCAACGAATTAATTACATACGAATCTCTGGGATTCTATCCTGAAGGTATTCCTTCAATATTATAAGTACTAAACAGCTTGGTCACATAATTAAGTGCACTTTTCCCTTTGTTTCACTCTTCAAAATTGATATCTGGAGGCAAGATGATTGCTAGAAATTTCTCCCTCTCTGATGCATTTCTACCATCATGCAGATGATAAGAGCACAGAATAACAGAGTTGGAAGGGACCTTGGAGGTCTTCTAGTCCAACCCCCTGCTTAGGCAGGAAAACCTATATCATCTCAGGCAAATGGTTGTCCAATCTATTTTCAAAAACTTCCTGTGTGTGTTTTTTTTTATAATTTTATTTATTTTCAAAATACATATAAAATTTACATTTTAACAGTTTTGTGTCAAGCATTACATATATACTTAAATACAATATTTACAATTCTTTAATTTTGAATTAATATGTAATTAATTCATTAGTAGAGAAGCAGTCATGAAGTTCAATCATGTCCACATCTTCTGGTGTTAGGCTACTTTTCAAAAAACAATTTTTTGCAGCTTCCTTTGTCATATCATAACCAATTTAAAAGCAATAAAATATAACCAGAATGCAAAAAAAAAAAAAAAAGAAAGAAAGAAAAGAAAGGAATTTTTGCTACGGGTTCAGCTGAACTGGGCTGAACTGGTATCACACCACTACTGTATGTAATTCTTTCCATTCTCTGTAGCATTTCCCATTCAGTGTTAGCTGGAGGAGAGGCACTGAGCCCAACTCTGATTTTCAAAGTAGCTTAGTGAGGACTTCTCATTTCAAGGTCAAGTATCATCCTTACCATGACAATATTCAACTATACCACCATTGATTGGCCAAGCAATGCTGTCAAGCTTCTGCCCTAGTACCTGAAGCCTATTGAATGGGGAGGAACAGTTTCCATTTTCAATCCTAGTAGAATCAAGCAGCTGTGGATGATTGGTCCTCTCAGGACAGGGGACATTGCGCTGATTTAATTAGGACTGCTGTGGAATCTGGGTGTCTCCCTGGACACTCAGATCCTCCTCCAAAAGCAGATGTTAGTTAGGTCTTTTTAGTTTCAATTTGTTCTTTTTTATTTATTTTGAAACATACAATCCATCTTCCATTTAAACAGTGTGTCATCTGGGTACAAATATCTTATGCAATAGCAATTACAGTTTACATATATTCATTGTATTGGTATTAATTACTTATTCTTACTTAATGCTAATATACATAATATATCTAATTGTAGTGATCATCCCTATCTTAACATATTTAGCTCTATTAACATATTTTCTATACTTCACTGGTCTTTTTTCATTTCTATTTCCCATATTTATTCTCCAACCATCGATAGAAAGATTTCCATATCAAATAGTATTCATTTTGTTCTCTCTCTTAAATTGCAAGTGTTAGCCTATTCATTTCTGCACCTTCTAATATTTTCCCAATCACCTTCTCATCAGTCAGAATCTCTTCACTTTTCCAATTTTGTGCAAATACAATTCTAGCTGTAATTAATACATGAATAATAAAATATACATTTTCTTTACTATAATTTTCAGGTAAAATCCCCAACAAAAATATTTCAGGTTTTCAGTCAATATGTTGCTGTACCTTCTTTTCCAACCATGTATGTATTTTTGTCCAATATTTTTTGGCTTCTACAGAAGTCCACCACATATGGTAATATGATCTGGGTATCTAGTTGCATTTCCAACATTGAACTGATTTATCTTTAAACATCCTTGCCAACCTTGCAGGCTCAAAATACCATCTATCAAACATCTTATATAAGTTTTCATTATATACAATTGACATTGTTAAAAAAGGGCAACGGTCATGTTGGAAAGTAATAACAACATATTTACGCAATTATTATTTATTTCCAAGTTAATCATGGGGCCTCCCTGGGGAGAATTGGCAGGGTGGGTCTTGTTGCTGATTAAAAGGAAATTTGTGATTAGCACATAACTTGATTTCCAATTACTTAATGAAAAAGCACCTCTCTCATTTCATCATTTATTTTTTTAAAAAATCAAACACAAAAATGTTAAAATTAAACATCCATCCCAAATAAATCAGACATTCTTATGCCTCATTATATTCTCTCTACAATTCAAATGGCGTCTGAATAGGATAATGAAGCATTTGGGGAAAAAGATGCAAGCCAAGAGACCAGCCCCAGAGGCCAAGATGGAGAAGATCTCCACGGCTACCATGGACTTCCCTTTGGTACTCAGGTAGCTGGGGAGGAAGGTGATCCAAACACTGCAAAAGACCAGCATGCTGAAAGTAATGAACTTGGCCTCATTAAAGCTGTCGGGCAATTTCCTAGCCAAAAAGGCTACTGTGAAACTCACAAGGGCCAAAAAACCCAGGTAAGCAAGGACAGCATAAAACATTGAAGCTGAGCCTTCATTACATTCTAAGATGGCCTCTCCTACCAAGGAGTGGAAGTCCAAGTTGGGAAATGGGGCAGAAGTTACCATCCAGGTGGCACAAATAACTGCTTGGACCACGGGACAGCCTAAGACAATGGAGTTGGTCAGTGGTTTTCCTAAGAGTTTCCTTGACCTGTTCCCTGGCTTGGTGGCCATGAAGGCCAGAATCACCATGACAGTTTTTGCCAAGACAGAGGAAACTGCAAGGGAAAAGAGAATGGCAAAGGCAGATTGTCTGAAAAGACAGGTGAGCTTCCCAGGTCGACCAATGAAGAGGAAGGAGCAGAGGAAGCAGAGCAGGAGGGAGACCAGGAGGATGTAAGTGAGATCTCGGTTGTTGGCTTTGACAATTGGTGTGTCATGCCATTTAAGGAAAATTGCCAGGACTCCCAATGTGATCATGGAGAGAGAAAGAGTGAGAGACACTAAAACATATCCCAGGGTCTCTTGATAGGAAAGGAAGTGGATTTCCTTGGCAATGCAATGGTCTTTGTCCTTGTTAGGATATTGTTCTTCTGGGCAAGGATCACAGCTTTCAGAATCTGAAATCAAGAATACTCATGGAATATCAAAAGGAACAAAACATCCTCCAATATTGATTATCCTGGGGGTTGCTTGTGCATTTTGCATGGACTCATTCAGATATTTTTTTCCCAGGGAAGGGCAGGCAGACTTTGTCAGATGTACCTCCCTCTTCTCCAATAGATTTGTCTACCTCCTGGGAGACTGATAGCACTGAGAGAAAAACACAGCTGAAAAGCATGAATCTGTTGAAGAATGTCAATCTATCAAAAATGACCACAAAATTGATATTTGTTTCTACTGAATGGCTTCCTAACTCCACATAGATCTACACTGAAAGTTTACTCTACCTATCTCCTTGGAAATGGTCCCTTCTGGACAAGGGACACATTGGTAGCAGCAAACCTTCTGGCCCTCTGGAACTCTTCTCCTCTCTCCTGCCTGGCATCTCTTCTTGCCACACCTGGCAAAGGGCACCTTCTAAAAGAGAAAAGAGAAATTCTGTAGATGTCTTCAGCAATGCTTCACTTATTCATTTCTTCATATTTCTCTTTCTGTCTCTAGAATATCTTCAAAAGCAATGGTTAACTCAAGTGTAACACAAACCAGGAAAAGCTCCAGGGGGATTACAGCTAGTGCCAATCTGAACCTATTATTGGATTCTGGAGATTGGAACTGTGGCTTGACCTGCAAAAGAAGGGTTGTGAACTGAGCTATAGCTTTTCTGAAAGAAACAGTGATGGAGATCCAACTGAATGAGAATGGTCCATGGAAACCACTTTTGGCTGCTCTATTTGTATCCTGGGTTTCAGGCAGAATTTCTTCCTGATCTCAATTCTTTTTGATCGGTCACAAATCAGATCTTAAATATGTTACATGCAAAACAGCTTTTTCCTAAAATGGTTCTCAATTTTTTGATTCAGTAAGCTTTTTTCCAGTAAGGGAGACGTTTTGAATTCCCCAGAAGAGAATGACTCTTTTTCTGGATTCATTTGACCTTCCAGCTCACCTTTTTTGCCCAGACAATTGCATCAGTGTTGATGGTGAAATCCTGTCCTGCAGGAGCTCCAGGAACAATTTCTCCAACGTTCACAGGGACAAAAGATTCATTGGGGAGGAGAACCCAGTTGAGAAGATCATAACGAGTAGATCCCAGTCCATTTTCTGAGAAGTAGATTTCATCTCCAGCATTGTTGTTGAAGTAGACGTTTCTCAAATAGGGAAGAAGCTGAAAGAAAAGAGACATTCAGAAATTGCTAACACTTTCCATACCTCTAAGAATTTGTTTTCCTCACAGCGCTTGCCCTGATTTGTGACTTCAATGGACATAGAGATCCATTCTTTATGCTTTGATGTAGAAAAAAACCTCCACAATTTCATAAATGTCAGACCACATTGAATCCTGTTGTGTTGTGCTAAAGTTGACAGAGGCTGGTTTCATACAACAAGCAGTTCAGTGCAAGAAATGGCAAATGAAACATGTGGGATGGGTGTCAGGATTTAGAGTTTAGAGTCGGGTTAGTGGCAGGGTTCCAAGTAACACACCCAACACAATCAAAATGCTGAGGCAGGCATGTTCCTCAAAGTACAGATTTATTAGGCATGTCATATTGGCACATCTGGTGAGAACTTGACTCTAAACTCCCATGGTTTTTCCCCATATTAAAAGTAATGTTTTCCTTTCCCCTCCCCATGCAGTCGATCACATGGTCCAATCAGGTGTCCATTGGTTCCAGTCTCCACCCTCCTAACACCTGATGATAAAGTCCTTGGTTCCCAGAGGAAATAATTTTGTTTAGGCTACAGATCCTCAGCTCTCTCTACCTCCCCCTTCCTGTTCCCACAGCACTACACAGCTCTGCTGTGGCAGCCCTGAAGGTGCTAAAGAAAATGGCTTCAGGGTTGACAATGGGATCACACAACATGCTCAGCCATAGAAACATAAACCAGGGTTACAATGAATTGAGTCAAGTGTCTTTCTACAAATAGATTCAGGGTACAACAGGAAGGAAACTGAGGTGGTTCTGCAAATATGTCTACAAGGACTTCAGTTGACCTGTTGAAGAATCTGGCAGAATTGTCATCTTGCTATGGATCACATTATGCCATGGTCCCTCCATGAAAGTTACACAACCTTTGAATAGTTCTGAACACCTTTGGGAAGGTCACACATCCATGAATCTTAGTGTCAACTAAAAAGATACTCCTTTGGTCTTTTTAGCTGCCAGAGAAAGGGATTGGGGGAAAACAAGGCATTATTGAAATGCCTAGATATCAACTCAGTAACCCAGCAGTCGGAGCATAAGAAAGTTATTGGAGAGCATGATGGATGACTCTTGGACACTGGTGTGGCCTATTGGAGAAGTCACATCCAGGGGGTGGGGGAAAGACCAGGGTCAAGGGAGAAATGTATGATGTGATTGAGTACCGGCTGCACCCAGCAATGCACCAACATGGCAAGTTCTAATAAACCAATTTGTTTTTCTGAGATGCAGCGATAGACTTTTGCTTGAATGAGGGGGAGTTGTTGGAGGCCTCTCACTTATATACAATTGGTTTCTTTTATTTCTCCTTCTCCCTTTTACCCCTATTGAATCAAACATTATACTTAATCTGTATTATTGTTGTTTTTTAAAATATTGCTATTTTAATCTGATTTGAGACGCCATACTGATATTTAACCAGTAAGTTCAAGAGATACCTTTTTCTTGAAAATGTTAGGGAACAGAAACTATAGTCTACAGACCAAACAATCAATCTAGGCAGGTATGTTGTCTCCCTGGAGCAAAAATAAAAGATACAATGGAGAACCTTAGTAAAACAATCAACCCCATGGATTATTATGCATTTCTTCTCCTTCTCCTACATGTGGGGGACCAATAACATAACAATGGATCTGAAAACAATAACAAGCTAGGGAAGAAAGTTAAAGAATTAGGAACACAAGTGGTGTTTTCATCTATACTTCCAGCAAAAGGCCAACATCCAATGAGAGAACAAAGGATTTTAGAAATGATTAAACACTTAAAACTGGTGTCGTTGAAAGAACTTTGATGTGATAGACCATGGTCTGCATTACCTACATGAAAGGCTCCTGGTAAGGGATGGACTGCACCTCACCAGAACTGGAAAGAATATATTTGGAAAATGACTGGCTCGTTTTATCAGAAGGGCTTTAAACTAAAATTAACTGGGGAGAGAAGCAATGTTTATGACCTTTATGACCTAATTCTTTAAAAATATAGGGAAAATAGGGATAAATAAAACTAACATAACAGTAAGCAAGTACTGTAAATAAATAACAAGCTATAAAAACAAGGGCAAAAAGACCAAAAACAGGATAGAAAAAAATATATAAAACTTTTTACCCTTAAAACGACCAGCAAAAAGAAAAAAACTCATGGAACAGGTTTTCACTACTTATTGTGTTATGCAATATATGTTCCATGTATGTGCTTATACCCAAAGAACACCCAAATTACACATGTATTAATTGTAAGCCATGTGAACTACTAGAGGAAAAAGTAAGGGATCTAGAGGCAGCTCTGGCCAAAGTCCAACCTACAAAGAAAGCTATGCCCAAATTGATGAGAAACAAAAGTTAAAATAAGTAAAAAAAATAGTAAGAGAACACTTGTGTGATCTTAATGAATACAAATCACTGGGACCTGATGGATTACATCCCCAAGTTCTAAAGGAGCTGGCAGAAATCATCCCAGAACCACTGTATCAGAGGTGGTATTCAGCAGGTTCTGACCAGTTATGGAGAACTGGTAGCGAAAATTTTGAGTAGTTCGGAGAACCGGCAAATCCCACCTCTGACTACAGATTTTACAGTATCCTTCCCCTGCCATGCTTACCAAGCCATGCCCACAAAACCGGTAGTAAAACAATTTGAATCCCCCCACTGCGCTGTATCACATACAGGTAGAATCAGAAGAATCGCACCCCTGACCTTAGGACATGCCTTTCACCAGACTTTGACAAACATCAGTTTGCCTACAGGGGGAACAGGTCGACAGACAACGCCATAGCTACTGCCTTACATTCTGTAGCGAGCCATCTGGAGAAACCCGGAAACTATGTCAGGATGCTTTTCATTGACTACAGCTCAGCCTTCAATACTATCCTGCCGAGCATCTTTATCGAAAAGCTGACTGACTTGGATTTTCCCTCTTCCCTCTGCAATTGGATCAAATCCTTTTGGCGGGACCGATCACAAACAGTGAGGGCTGCGTCTGTCACATCCACCTCCCTGAAACTTAGCACTGGCTTCCTACAGGGCTATGTGTTCAGTCCCTACCTGTACACACTGTACACACATGATTGTGTATCGTCTGACCCATCCACTGTGATCATTATGTTCGCAGATGATACTACCGTATTGGCTCTCATTACAGGTGGAGACGAAACAGTGTACAAGGGGGAGGTTAAAAAATTATCCTCATGGTGCCTAGAAAACAACTTGTACCTGAACATCAGCAAGACAAAAGAGATGGTGTTAAGACTTCTGGAAGAAGAGGGAGGAACCCGCCCCACTTTACATCAAGGGGGGCTGTGTGGAGAGGGTATCCTCCTTTAAATTCCTGGGAGTCTACCTCAGCAAAGATCTCACCTGGAAAATCAACACAACCCAGGTGGCCAGAAAGGCCCAACAAAGACTCCATTTCCTTAGGGTCTTGCAAAAGAATAAAGTGGAACAACGACTGATGACCTCCTTTTACCAGTCCACAATAGAAAGCATCCTCACATATAGCATGATGGTGTGGTATGCTGGCTTGACAGCCACAGATATAAAAGCATTACAGAGGGTAGTGAGCACAGCACAAAACATTTTGGGCTGTTGTATGATACCACTAAATGAAATCGCTAGGGCTCGCTGCCTTAGAAGAATGAGGAAAATTCTGAGGGACAACTCACATCCCAGTCAGCACTTCTTCACTCTCCTACCATTGGGTAGGAGATAGAGAAGTAGAGCCAGTTGTACCAACAGGCTGAAGAACAGTTTTTACCCATGGGCTATCAGACTTCTGAATGGAAAATAACTTCATGTCTAGTATGATAGACTTGCAGGGCCGGCGCGTTGTGCAACAACGTCACACAGTGTAATAAGATTGGAACTGGGTTAGGGACTTCTGTTTTCACCGTGAGTTGTGTTAGGTGTGTGCGTGCACAAAGGGAGGCTCAGCCAATCTCATTGGACACATGTTGTACCCTGACAATAAAGGTAATAGTAATAATAAAAATGACAAAGTAGAAGTGTTCCAATATTTGAGGGGCTGGATTAACAAAACACGGAGATTACCTGCCAGGACTGGACATTTGAGATCTCCTTTCCAAGCCTCATCATGGCTGGTTGCCCTCTGGATCCATGCATTCCATGTAATGCATGTGCAACAGCATAAATGGCATTGTAGATGTTGTAACTTTCACCTTCCATGCTTGTTTCAAACATGTGAGATGGCAGGCTCTGTAATTTCTCCTTTCCAGTACATAGTTTTTCCTCCTGTTCAAAGATCTCTCCTGGTTTGTAGATCCTGCAGCCAAAGATCAGTTGCCACCATAAAGGGAGAAAAAAGTCCCCTTGTGGGTTGAAAGGGTCTAAAGACATGAGAAAATGGCTGAATTCTGAGACATCCCCAGTGTGGTCCCTAAAATGCAAGGCCCCATGGTAAGGCTGTATAAGTGGCAACATAAATTCAGTGCTCATCACATTAAATTTCCAATTGGATGTAAAGATCCAAACTTTCAGTAATGATGTATGTGTTTCATCAGCCATCCTAACTATCTGAAAATTTGCAAAACTACTGTACTGTCCAAAAAAAATAATCACTTCACCTTTAGACCAAGCGTTTAAAATGTGATGAAAGTTTGTACCTTGATCATTGTAAAATTCAAATTTTATTACTTCAGTGAAGGCCAGGCAGATCTCCTTCTCCTTCAGCTTCAGTATCAGAGATGAGATGAAACGTTCCCCACCATCATCTTCATTGGCCATCAGCCCAACCCAGTTCCACTGGAAATGCAGGAGCAGCTGGATTAAACCCTCATACTGAGCAGATTCCTTGGGATTGATCCGGAAGAAGGAAGGATAAACTCTTCTGTCAACTTGGCTGAACTCAAAGCCAACACCAAGCTGGAGAAAGTGAGATTCTTCTTTCAAAAACAAAGTTAAAGTTTTAGGGTGACTTTAGGGTTCCCCATTGTGTAGTTAATGCCCCACCAGTCAGGCTGACCCACAGGCTTCACCTTCTTCCCTTCTTAGGAAGAGCCACCAGTTCCTTGTTTTACCTGATTGTGATAGGTCAGAAGTCAAAGGCACAAAGCATCTACCTGATATAGAGCATAAACTGCACTGAAAGGCGCAGAAAGATGACAAACTTCTATGAAGGTCAGGAAGGAATGCCTCTTGGCAAATACAGCTTTTTAGAATTCTGTCGGTATCTTTTTGCAGTTATACAAAAATGTATCTTGACATATAAAATAAAAAAAATGAATTCAACTTTAGGATGGATGGTCTAAGTCATATACCTCTGGTTTGTCCACCACCCAACCTCACTGTTATGTTCATCCTTGGCTTCTGTATGTGTTTTGATTGTTCATGTGCTCCAAACTGTGTCCAATGGGGCCCCTTACCTGTGGGACTTTCAAGATGCTGAAGATGGAGGTCATCTGCCTTGAGGATATGGAGTTGTGACCTCCAATGACAGAGAGCAGAGGGTCCTGCCTGTCACATTTGTAACCTGGAACCATTCGGTCCCTTGTGGAGAGCAGGGAGAGGCTGAAGGTGAAAATCTTCCTCTCTGTCTTCTGATTGTCATAGATGTGGAAGCCAAGGGTGATGTTGGGCAGGAGAAGCTGCTCCTTGTTCACCTGAATGACAGCAAACATCAAGGCCAGGAACTGATGGTAGTTTCTGAGTAGGGGTCTATAGTGGGAAAAAGATTGGGGAACATTATAGGAAAAATCTTGTGTGCTGGTGGAGTTGGCTTTGCCTTTTTGTGTGTCCTTGGAGCAGTAAGTGAGAAGTTCCATTGGGCTGTTTTGGCTTTTTTAAGGATGTTCCTTGATTCAACTTGGATGGATTTCTGAGAAAGAAGAAAAGCCAGGGCATCCTTATCCCAGATCATTTTATACCCCTCTATTCTCCCTTCCTCTCCAATTGCTCCTCTTCCTCCCTAATCATTTTCTTTCTCTCTTAGAGCAGCTTCCTCAAGTCTGAGCAAAAGACTCCAGCGGGAGCCACAGCTCAGATTTACTAAGGACCATTATTCATCAGCTCTGTTGATTCCTAAACTAAGGAGTCTTTTGGTAGTACCTCACATGGGAAAAGGGTTGAAACTGTCTTTGAGGTTTTTTTTACAATGACTTTCTGTCCATATTAATATTATAAGTCAACTTCTTCACTAGTATATACTTGTGTAACTGATGAAGACTTTTGAAGGACTGGGAATTCTAGCCTTTTTCTTAAGTTTGGCTCTTTATTAAGAAAGCAGTAGCAATGGCACTTAGATTTATGTAATGGAATGGTTTACAGACTCAGTATATTGCCTGCAACAATTTGGGTGCTCATTTTACTGACCTTTTAAGGATGAAGGCTGAGTCACCCTTGAGCCAGTCAGGATTGAACTCCTGGCTGTGAACAAGCCCTGAATCCGAGAGAAAGAAATCATCTACATTTCCCCCCCTCCAGGTGAAACTTACAAAATTCCTTCAGGAAGTAGAGATGGGTTCTTTTGAAAGTCTGGGATATCATAGGTGACAAAAGTTACCCGGGGCAAATTCCCTCCAATAATCAGATCACCAGAACTATACAATTCCCATTCAAATTCTGTCTTTAAATGTTTTGGCAACAAACACACAGTTTGAAACATCTTAGCAGTAGAAGGAGGCAGGAGCCAGAGGAGTAACAGCAGCAGCAGCAGGAGAGGCAGTCCAATCATTCCGGTCAGCTTCCCTCCCAGATTAGAGTTTGTGTAGAAGCAGAATTGCATTGGAAATCTCAGCCGAGCTTTAGCGCAACAGACAACTTCTGTGTCTTCCGGATGACTTCAGGGCAAATTTATCTGCTGCCTCTTTGTATTAACACATGTGTATTTTATCCCTTTGTTTCATCCTGTCTTATTCCAAAATTGGATCATGTGCTGTGTTTTATTTTATTGTAATGATAAGGTTGCAAGGCCAATCAACCAATATACTTCTTCTATTATATCAACCATGCTTTCTCTTACCCGTGTTGTGCTTTACACAAAGACCAGCCGAGTCTCACCGAACTCCAGAGTGATCTCTTTGGAAGACAAGCAAGTTCCCCCCATCCCCACTGGGAAAACTCAAGAGCCTATTTTTAAAGTAAGTTTTCCATGGGTTGAAATCTTCAGGGGATACATTAAAGATTACTGTTCTTCTGATAATTGCAAGGAAAAGTTACTGTCCTACCCACTCAACAACAGATGTTGTTTGAACATCAGATAGGGAAAAACATGTTTGTGTCTCTTGTTGCTAATCCACAGAGCAGATGGATTTGGGAGTGAAGGTGAAGTTGAAGTTTTGACCAACTTGAAAGTGAACACCTGCATACAAGATGGAATTTGGCCGGTGCCCTAGTATGTTCAGATAGAATGCGTACTACTGAGGCACGATGGCAGTCAGCTGTACCCTAGGAAGTGTGAGCAATTATACCAATGTTCAAATGGAATGAATGGCTTTGTTATACCAACAAGACAAGGGATGGAATGGATTGATTGATCCAATGTTATATGGACACCCATCTTATGTAAAGTCATTCTGAGCAGCATTGAGCAATCCAATAGGAGCTGCAAATAAGGAAGACAATCCTTGTTTAGAACCTTTAAGTAATAATAATTAAAAAGAATTAGATATTATAAGAGCAGAACTAAAACCAGAAAAGAGAATAATAGACAGAGGGATCGTAACAGCTCCAGTGTTCATCTGCCTCCTGGGGTCCCTTTATTTACAAGAGTAGAGGACAGTTGTGACTTGGGGGTCCTTTGCTGAGGTTTGTGTTGTGTCTGTGTGCTCTGCTCACAGTTATTCATTGCCTGTTCACCACCTGAATAGACTACTGTAGTGCCCTCTACATGGGGCTCCCCTGAACGGCATTTGGGAGTTTCTACTGGTGCGAAATGGGGCAGTTGCAGTCCGTTCTAGGGGCTCCTAGAATACGACATGTTACACAATTGCTCTGTGAAGTGCAGAGATTGCTCATTTGATTCCAGGTTCAGATCCAGGTGCTGGCTTTGACCTTTAATGCTCCACATGGATGGGATTTTTAGGGACTTTCTCTGCCTGGTTACATCTTACCTGTCCCATCTAGTCTGCCAGGATGGGCATATTACAAACCCTGCCTGCCAAAGAGTCCCACCTGCTGGGATTCAGGATGGAGGCCTTTTCCATGGTGGCTCTCATCCAATAGTGGGATTAAAAACTTTTTACTACTGGTTCTGTGGGTGTGGCTTGGTGGGTGTGGCATGGCTTGCTGGGTGTGGCTTAGTGGGCATGGCAGGGGAAGGATACTGTAAAATCTCCATTCCCTCCCCACCCCACTAACCTGCTTCCCAGCTCCATTCTCCTGTGCAGGGCAATCAAAGAAGACCCGGCTGATCAGCTGGGACTCAATGGGAGGCAGAGAATAGATGGTGCCAGGGCCAGTCAGAGGTAGGATTTGCCAGTTCTCCAAACTATTCAAAATTTCCACTACCAGTTCTCCAGAACTGGTCAGAAACTATTGAATACCACCTCTGCTCTCATCTTTTGGAAGGTTTATTTTGATTTATTTATTTATCATATTTTAAGGTGTCCATCTCCCTCAGGGACACTGAACGGTGTTTAAGTAAAGTATTAAAAACATAAAAGCACTATATAAAACTTATAAAGATGCAAGTAGTGTTAAAAATGAAGTGAAAGGTGAGAGGGAGTTGTAGCACCCTGAAGGTTGTAAGGGTGGGCATGTTGCCCAAAGGAATAAGAGACAGGAACAAGAAATAAGAACAAGAAACATCATGAGGTAAATTAAACACTATACAGAACGCACCGAAGAAAAAGGTGGGAAAAATGGAAATCCCCCCTTTATGCTTGTTCTGCTTATTAAAAAGAAACAATAGGACAGAGACAGTAGGCACGATTGGTGCGCTTATGCACACCCCCTACAGACCTCTTAGGAAAGGGGTGAGGTCAATAGTAGACAGTCTAAGGTTTTGGGGGTTTGGGGAAGAAACCACAGAGTTAGGTAGAGTATTCCAAACATTGACCACTCTGTTGCTGAAGTTGTATTTCCTGCAATCAAGTTTGGTGCAATTAACCTTGACTTTGTATCTATTGTTTGCTCTTGTATTGTTATGGTTGAAGCTGAAGTATTCATTGACAGGTAGGACATTGCAATGTATGATTTTATATACCATACTTAGATCGGACCGAAGGTGGCGTAGTTCTAGTTTTTCTAGGTCTAGAATTTCGAGTCTGCTGGCATAAGGTATTCTGCAACGAGTAGAGGAGTGGAGAACTCTTCTTTTGAAATATTTCTGGACTTTCTCAACTGTGTTAATATCAGACACATAATGCGGGTTCCAGACTGATGAGCTGTATTCAAGTATTGGTCTAGCAAATGTTTTGTATGCTCTCGTTAGTAGTGTGATATTACCAGAGAAAAAGCTACGTAAGATTAGGTTAACAACTCTTAATGCCTTCTTGGCTCTGTAGTTACAGTGGGCTCTAGCACTTAGATCATTAGAGATGAGTACTCCAAGATCCTTGACAGAGTTTGGATCATCAACAAGGTCTTGACTATTCAGCTTGTATTTTATTTTCTGCAAAAAAATTTGCAAATATGTAAGACAGAGCATTTATTTGTTGAGATCTGAAGTTGCCATTTGTTTGAGCATTCTGATACATAGTCAAGGTCTTTTTGAAGGGTAGCAGTATTGTCTGTGGTGTTGAATAGCTTTACATTGTCAGCAAAGAGAACTCAGTTGCTCTTAGTATGATCACAGAGGTCATTTATGTAGAGTATGAAGATAGTTGGTCCTAGAACATTGCCTTGGGTGGACACCACTGTTGACAGGTACAGAATTTGAGAGGACACTCCCAATTTTGGCCATTTGTTGTCTGTTTGACAGGAATGCTTCTATCCAGTTATGCAGGTGTCCAGAGATACCATAAGATTTTAGTTTTAGTATAACACATAACTTCCAGTCGAATTCTGCTTGGTACATTCTTAAAATACGCACTCAGTTCTTAAAGAGAAAATATATATATAACAATAATACTTATTTTATTCCAATTCAGCTCTATTATTAATGTTAGTTATAATCTTTGACATTTTTAACATTTCTTTTCAATGGGATATCATACTTCTAGGAACACTTATAATATTTCCATAATTTTTTTCATGTTTCTTTCATATTCCTCTTCACTTAAATTTTTATAACACATTTATAATAATTAAAATGTTCCCCTCCTTTCCTAATTTCATTCTCTCATTCTCTTTATTTCATTTATTTATTTAAACATTCCATTACATTACAATGAGTATTTTATCTATCATTTTAATCACACTTGTTTCATATTTTCAAAGTTCATTTCTATTTCTAATATAACAATAGTATCTTATGTACCCTTGCAGAATCCCCCTTTCAATTAAGTTTTCACCCATTATCTCTGTGTCTTGTATGTTTTCCCTGTTTCTCTATGTCCTGATTCTGTCCTTTATAATTTCTTTTCCTTCCCCTCTTCTCCCTCTTCTTCTCCCTTCCCTTTTTAATCCCTTCTCTCTCTAGTTCTGATTCTCTCTTCTGTAATCCTCTCTTCTATTTCTTCCTAATGTTGTAATTACTTTTCAAACTATTCTTTTTGGGGGAGTTTTTTCAGATCTTAAATTTTTCATTCTCTTCCCCCCCCCCCCTTTCCTTTCTTTTCCCCACATAGAAATACTTGGTCATTGAAAATGGCTTCTTCTTTGTCCAGCCCTTCTACAGGCATTTCTTGTTGTTTCTCATAGTTCAGGATCTCCACTTCTAAAAATTGAGATACAAAGCCGAAAGAACCTCTTCCTTCTTGTGCATCTTCTTTCTGTTTTTTAAGTTCCATTCTCAATTCTTCCAAGAGTGATACCATTTTAAAAACTTTTAAACAAGCACCCGGTTAATTTTAGTCCTTTAGATCCAATAGCCAAAAATTCAAAAATCACAAAGTAATCCAAATAATCCAAAGCTGTTTCTTCTTGCTTCTTTTTACACTTTCTTTTCCTGGGGTTCTCTTACCTTGTTACAATGTTTCAGTTAAAAATGTATCTTTTAGGAATCTTGTTAAAGTTTCACTGTTAATTCCTTTCACTTCCAGGTGGTCTCCTCCATTTTTCCAGATCCCAGCCTTTTGTTTTTTCCCCTTCATTTAAAATTTTTTGAGAATCCAGAAATCTTTATTATCCCTTTGACATTTTATTTTCAGCTTAAATACCTGTTAATGTCAAAGTGGATTTTTGCCGGTTTCTTGCTTAAATCAATATAGGGAAGAAAATAAAAAATAAAAAAAACAAAATCCTTTCCCTTCCCTCTTTTATTCGCAGCTTCAAAGTCTTCTTTGGGAACAATGTTGTTCTTTATAATTCAAATTCCAGGGTACCTTATATTGTTGCTTTTCCAGTTTGACCCAGTCAGCCAAAACTTTCTCTTCTTATCTTCCTCCTGCACATTCTTTTCCGGTTCAGTTCTTCTTTCTGACCACCGATGCAACCGCCTTCGGGAAAGGGAGTAATGACCAGCTGGGAGGAGAGATGCCGCTCTCCTCGACCCTGATGGCAGTCTCCCTCCTCTTCACCACCTCTACGGGATGGCTTAGCCCTGAAACAAGCCGGCTTGGGGTGCTCCAGTGGCAAGCACAGATTGAAACTGTGCATAATTGTAAATTTCGGTCTGTCGCTGACGAACCAGAAGCTTTCTACAATTTTGTAAACAACAAACTAAAAGACTCAAGGTCCATCCCACCCTTGAAAGGACCTAATGGTAAAGATTGCAATGATGACACCATCAGAGCCAAGCTTTTTAACACATTCTTTGGCTCAGTATTTGTAAACAGCAATGGATCATGCCCAGTATTTCCTAGTCAAATCACAGACAACTGCAATGATCTAATTCATATAGATTTTACAGAAGACAATATTGAAAAAGCACTATGCAATCTAAAACCATCTCTATCTATTGGACCGGATGGAATATGTGCCTACTTCTTTAAAAAGCTATCTACTGCCATAGCCGAACCTTTAAGCATAATCTTTGGAAAATCTTTCAGGACCATCTCCTTGCCAAAACTATGGTCACAAGCCACGGTCATCCCCATCTTCAAAAAGGGAGACCCCAGCCTAGTTGAAAATTACAGACCAATCTCCTTATGCTGCGTCACCTGTAAAGTCATGGAATCAATCATTAACCAATCCATCACCCTCCACTTAGAGACAAACAGCCTACTTTCTAATAAACAATTTGGTTTCAGAAAAAAACTATCCTGTAATCTGCAACTCTTACACTGCAAAAACATATGGACGACACAACTCGATCAGGGCAAAACAATAGACACAATCTACATAGAGTTCTGTAAAGCCTTTGATTCAGTAGTACACGACAAACAATAGATACAAACTCAAGGTTAATCTCACCAAACTTGATTGCAAGAAATATGACTTCAGCAACAGAGTGGTCAATGTCTGGAATACTCTATCTGACTCTGGTTTCTTCCCCAAACCCCAAAAACTTTAACCTTAGACTTTCTACTATTGACCTCACCCCTTTCCTAAGGGGTCTGTAGGGGGCGTGCATAAGCGCACCAACATGCCTACTGTCCCTGTCCTATTGTTTCTTTTATTTTTCTTATATGTATCCATGTATTCATAACTATGTTTTTACTTATACGTATTATCTTGTAAGCAATTGAGAAACCAAATAAAATAAAAAATAAAAAAGCAGCCAAATTAATTTGGGCAAGCAAATTCTTCACAAGACTCCAGTGGTAGTCACAGCTTAGATTTATTAACGGCCAATATTTATGAACCCTGCTGATTTCAAGCCTGAAGTTTGTTTTAGGATTTTACATTACCTCTCCCTGGAAATGAATGAATGAATGAATGAATGAATGAATGAATGAATGAATGAATTCTTTATTGGCCAAGTGTGATTAGATACACAAGGAATTTGTCTTGGTGCAAATGCTCTCAGTGTACATAAAAAGGAAAGATACATTAGCCAAGAATCATAAAGTGCAACACTTAATGATAGTCATAGGGTACAAATAAGCAATCAAATCATACTAGGAAACAGTCAATATAAATTGTAAGGGTACAAGCAGCAAAGTTACAGTCATACAGTCACAACTGGGAGGAGATAGGTGATAGAAACAATGAGAAGATTAATAGTAATATTACAGCCCTGCAGAGACAAAGAAGCAGAAGAAGAACAAAAGAAGGAGAAAGAGCAGCAAGAGAGGAGCCATATTACAAAGGCTCAGGAAGCAAATCTCCCCTCTCTGCATTTAACTAATCTTCACTCATCTGTAAATAAGATAGATAAATAACTATTTTTAAATAGAAGCACCTTAGACTTTTTAAACTGGCAGCTCTCTGTTTCATTGAAATGTGGCTGGACACCTAACATTAAAAACATTGTCCAGAATAGAATGGGACAGGACAGGACAGAATAGCAATAGAACAGAACAGAATAGAATTCTTTATTGGCCAAGTGTGATTGGACACACAAGAAATTTGTCTCCGATGCAGAAGCTCTCAGTGTACATACAAGCAACAAGAAATAAATTATGATCATAAAATACAATCATCAATCATAAGATACAACACTTAGTAATAGTCATAGGATACTAAATAAGCAATCAACATAAATCACACTAGGATGCTAAATAAAACAATATAATTCATAAGATACAAGCCTCAAAGTTGTAAGAAGATAGGCAATAGGAAATATGAGAAGAAGAATAGTAATACAGCCTTACTAGATAGTTGGACAATGTTGTGGAAATCAGTTCTTTAGCAGATTGATGGCATGACGGGAAAAAAACTGTCCTTGTGTCTAGTTGTTTTGGTATGCAAGGCACTATTATAGAGTGAGCGGCAAAATGACTGAGGCAACGCAGAGCAACTTTTAAACTTCATTTTAACAATAAAGGGTTACCGCGACTGCTGTGCTAACAGGGCATCCAGCTGGCGGGCAACAGCTGATGCCATTTGACAGCTCCCTTTTATAGCCAGCTGTCAAATGGCATCAGCCAATAGGAGTGGTCCATGTTCCCACTGGAACCATGGACCGGAGTGAAGACTTCAGCTCAGTCCCTTCAGAACGCAATAACTATAGTGTCGCCTTTCTTTTAAAAAGAAAGTTGCTCCTCTCTGGGAGGAGGTTTTGAAGTACTGATGAAATTCCTCGGGATTAATTCAAATGAAGGAAGGATAAATTCTTCTGTCTCCCTGAGAGAACTCAAAGCCAACACCAAGCTGGAAAAAGTGAGGGTTTTTTTTTCCAAAGCAAAGTAATGGGCTTCAAATGTCATATTCCTCTTGTCAAGCCGCTCCTGAACAACAAACAATGCCAAAAGCATCTTACCTGAGCTAAAGAAAAAAAGAACTGATCTGTTGCTCAGTGGTCCAAAGTCCTGTTTTCTGATGAGAGCAACTTTTGCATCTCATTTGGAAACCAAGGACCCAGAGTATGGAGGAAGAATGGAGAGGCACACACTGCAAGATGCTTGAAGATCCAGTGTGAAGTTTCCACAGTCTGTGTTGACTTAGGGAGCCATGTCATCTGCTGGTGTTGGTCCACTGTGATTCATTAAGTCCAGGGTCAACGCAGCTGTCTACCAGGAGATTTGGGAGCACTTCATGCTTCCTTCTGCAGACAGCTTTATGGGGATGCTGACGTCATTTTCCAGCAGGACTTGGCACCTGCCCACACTGCCAAAAGCACCAAAACCTGGTTCAATGACCATGGGATTACTGTGCTCGATTGGCCAGCAAACTCACCTGACCTCAACCCCATAGAGAATCTATGGGGCATTGTCAAGAGAAAGATGAGAGACATGAGACCGACCAATGCAGAAGAGCATAAGGCTGCTATTGAAGCATCCTGGTCTTCCATAACACCTCAGCAGTGCCACAGGCTGATAGCTTCCATGCCACGCCACATTGAGGAAGTAATTGCTGCAAAAGGGGCCCATACCAAGTACTGAGTACATATGCAATCTTATACTTTTCAGAGGTCCGATATTGTTCTATGTACAATCTTTGTTTTATTGATTGCATGTAATATTCTAATTTTCTGAGATTGTGGATTTGGGGTTTTCATGAGCTGTAAGCCATAATCATTTCAATTATGACAAATCATGGCTTGAATTATCTTGCTTTGCATGTAATGAGTCTATCTCATATATTAGTTTCACCTTTTAAGTTGCATTACTGAAATAAATGAACTTTTGTACGATATTCTAATTTTTCAAATTTCACCTGTATCCATGAAGTGCCTTTCCCACCACCAAACACCTTTGGTTTCATATTTGCCTTCAGGGTGCTTCTGTTGTTTGTCTACCTCATGTTGCATCCAGTGGAGCCTCCTTACCTGAGGGACCTTGAAGGGGCTGAGGATGGAGGCCATCTGCCTTGAGGATTTGGGGTTGAGACCCCCAATGACAGAGAGCAGAGGGCCCTGCCTGTCACCTTTGTAACCTGGAACCATTTGGCCTCGTGTGGAGAGCTAGGAGAAGCTCACGAGATAAATATTCCTCTCAGTGTCATCATTGTCATAAATGCGGAAGCCAAGGGTGATGTTTGGGAGCAGAATCAGATTCCTGTTCACCTCTCTGACTCCAAACTTCAAGGTCAGGAAATGCTGGTAGCTCTTGCTTAGGGGCCTATAGTGAGAAAAATCATTATGGAACAAGTTCTATAGGTGGTAGAGTTTGCCTTGCCTCATTTCGCTATTCTTTAGACCAACAAGTCCCATGTTTTGTTAGGTTAGCATTTAAAAAATTAATAAATGAAAGCCCTTGGATGGCTTTGCAAGAAAGGAGAGAAGGTTGAATATCTCTCTGTCATTTCTCCCTCATTACTTTCGTCCAGTGACTGCAATCCTTCCCAGTTGTTCTTCTACAACCCAAATCAATTTGGCTGTGTCTTTGAGCAGCTTTTCCAATCCTGCTGAACACAAAACTCCAGTGTGTGTGTGTTTGTGTGTCTGTGTGTGTGTGTGTGTGTGTCTGTGTGTGGCAGACAGCATAGATATATAGAAGGCCATCAGTTATGAGCACTGCAGATTCTAAAACTGAGTTGTTGTTTTTTTTTCAGTGTCCCACACTGGAAAAGAAACAAGTTTTTATTTGAGCTTTCCACCATGACTTTCTGTCCCGATTAATATTACAGTTCAACTTCTTCTCAAGGCCAGCAGACTTTCAAATCTGTTGCCCTCCTCAGTTGTGGTTTATCGTTTTCCTGATGATGAGTTCTGAAAAGATCAGCAATTGGAGATTTTTTTAAAAAAAAATATTTACTCCATTTGCATGTCATCCATCTCACCATTAAGGTGACCCTTTATTGTGAAAAGCTGAGCTACACTAGGACTTGCAAAGGCCACTAGGACAAGTAATTCTGAAGGGGGACCTTGAATCTGAAACCATCACACATCTCTTTCCACCCCAGGTGAAACTTACACCAGCGTAAAAGAAATCGTGGATGTTTTTGTTTTTTTTTAACGTCTGTGTGGTCAAAGTAAATCATGTTTGTCAGGAACAAATTCCCATCAGTCATGAAATCTGCAGGCGTGTGATAGTCTTGCTGAAACTGGAAAGTATTGGCTGATTCACAAGTGACTGGAATTCTCTTTGCAGAAGTTGGAGGCAGCAGCCAGAAGAATAGCAGCAGCAGCAGGAGAGGCAGCCCAATCATTCTGGTCCCCTTCCCAGAAATCAAGATTTGTGCAAAAACAGAATTGCACCTGAAATCTCACCAGAGCTTTAGCAGAATAGAACCCAGCCCTGCAACCTGGATGGTCTTAGGGGAAATTTATACCAACCATGCTTTCTCTTACCTATGTTTGTGCTATGGCCAAAGAGAAAATTAATGCCAGCTGAGTCACACTAAACCAAAGAATTAGCTGTTTGCAAGACAAAGTAACATGACGTGTCCTGCCCCAAAAGGAAACTCAGTACATGTTTTCTGAAGTAGGTTTTTATCTTGGAAGATTTTTTGGGAATTACTATTCTTTCAATAATTGCATGGAGAAGCAATATCCTACCCACTTAGCATTAGATTTTGTTTGTGCACCAGAAGGGGAAAATCATGTTTATGTCTCTTGTCATCCATAGAGCAGAGGAAGTTGAGAATCATGATGAGGTTGGGCATTTGACCTATGTGAAACTGAGCACTTGTACACAAGATGGAGTTTGGCCTCTGGCATAGTTTGAGCGTTGTGAGGCATAGTGGCCCATGAGAATCAGTTGTACCTGAGTAAGTGTGAGCAATCATACCAATGCTTGGATGGAACAACTGGTTTATTTACAGCCACATGGCAGGAGGTGAAATTAGAAACTAACTTCTCTCACAGGTCTTAAAAATGTACAAGAGGATCCATGAAGTTGTTAAGCAGATCTAAACTCTACTGGAATATTATCTAACAACTAAACTGAAGCCACAAAACTTTCTGTGTCGTGTTTGACTTGTGAAGTATGCTTCTGTTTGTGTTTAAAGTATGGTATACCTCTGGCCTGGCTACGATAACAAGAATGAGTCCACAGAATTATGTGGTTTTCTCCTTTTTCTGAAGCTGGTTCTAATCAATGTTGGTTGGAGGGAACAAACTGAGCCCAAATCCCTGATTTTCAAAGTGCCTCAGGCAGGGCCATCTTAACAGCATTATGGGCCTTGGGCAAAGCAGTGTACTGGGGCCCCTATGACAACAACTCACAGGAATAAAAATGTCAATGGTCAATAAAATCAAACATATATTTGCATGTTAGTGTTAATAAAAATGCAGTAAAAGGTAATACATCTGTTGCTGTATTTACATGATACAAGGTGCATTGAAGAGTTAACATACACAGATTAGTATGGGGCCCTATGCTCGTGGGGCTCATGGGCAAGTGCCCATCAGGGCCATGCATTAAGACAGCCCTGGCTTCAGGAGGCCTTCTCTATTTGTGGTCAGGACTTATTGTTGGAAATAAAAATCCATCTGGTTCAGTTCCATGCTGGGAGAAAGATGCTGGAAATAAAATGGAGGCTGGACGCTGATTGGAAAGAAAGGTCCATTTATTGATAAACAGAACCACCAGGATTTGTGGTTCTGATGCAGCTGGCCAAATGGTTGTATGAGTGGATGGATCTTTATAAATTTCAGAGTGGGGTTGTACAGTGTCTGAAATGCCCTTATAGGAGATTGCACAATGTAGTGAGCTCTGTGCCTTCTGCTAAATGGTAGTGGGTTAATCCTATTGTGTCCTGAAGGATCATGTCCTGTTCTTCTTAATCCAAACACCCTGAAGCTGAAGGTCTTTTGTTTTGTAGATAGGCTTGCCCAATCTTTCTTAATGGGAACCAAATATCTGCTGGGGGTGGCTATTAAGAAAGACTTGGGGGGCTGCTTCCTGCCTTTAAAAACATGTTTCTCCATTTGCATGTTTCTCCATTTCCCCCTTTGCAGAAATATAATATCTCACCTTTTGAATATTCCTCAAAATATTTCATTCTTCTATGAGGGTTTCCCCCCTACAATATGATGATATTAGTGAGGTTTTGCCATGACTCGCTAGTCCTCCTGTTCCACCACACAATAATAACCACGGTTCCTTCACAAACATCCAGGGGATTTGCTTAAAGTCAGCATCTTAGGAGGATTCAGCATGAAGGGAAGGAGCTCCAGATGAAATCAAAACAAAATAAGAAGAGTTTGCGAGGCCTCATGAGGAAGAGGCTAAATAAACAGAGCCAAAGCCCAGGCATCAGAGAAAGAAGGAAACTAAAAGATAGACTTCCTGATGAGAAGAAGCAACTGAAAAGGAGGCAGCAACTGAGTAAACCAAGGAGCCAGAAACCAAGGAGAAGCAATAACCATCAGGCCTTCTTCTCAGGTCAATGCTGGAATTAATAGAATTAATTGAAAGAAAATGTTAGTAGGGAATTCAGCAAAGCCTCAGGAATCAGTGGAAAGAAACATGCTTAAAACACTGAAAGTGAAACAATGCCAACATACTCTTAAAAATGCTTTTGATTAAAATAAAGTGGGAAAATGTCATGTTGGAAACAAATATCTAAATATATAATACCAACATTTATTGCCAAGTTGACCTTTGGATATATGGTACAATGGGCATGAATGAAAAATGTGATTATTGCAGATTAACAACGAACCTATGATTATTCAAGTCACTTGATTTCCAATTATTTAATGGACAAGGGCACCTCTCAGTTCCTTATTTCTTAGAAATGAGATTGAATGGAAACATGTTCAAAATCAGAATAGAGACTCCCAATACCTGGGGTGGAGTAGGGCATTTTAATGGTTTTAATGTTGTGGTTTTTAATGTTGTAATCCAGTTGGAGTTACCTGTGTATAAGTTAGGTGGCAATGTAATTACATTTCATAAATGCATAATATAATCAGAGATCCTTGGGCCTCAATATATTCTTTCTACTATTCAGATGGGGCTTAAATAGGATAATGTAACATTTGGGGGAAAAGATGCAAGCCAGGAGACCAGCATCAGAGGCTAAGATGGAGAAGATCTCCATGGCCACCATGGACTTCCCTTTGGTGCTCAGATAGCTGGGAAGGAATGAGATCCAAACACTTCAAAAGACCAGCATGCTGAAAGTAATAAACTTGGCTTCGTTAAAGCTGTCAGGCAATTTCCTAGCCAAAAAGGCCATTGTAAAACTGATGAGGGCCAGGAAGCCCAGGTACGCAAGGTTGGCATAAAACATTAAAGCTGAGCCTTCCTGACATTCAGAAATGATCTCACCAGTCAAGGAGTGGAAGTCCAAGTTGGGAAATGGAGGGGAGGTTACCAGCCAGATGACACAAAGAACAGCTTGGACCAGGGGACACGCTATGACAATGGAGTTTGTCAGTGGTTTTCCTAAGAGTTTCCTTGACTTGTTTTCTGGTTTGGTAGCCATGAAAGC